>JXTB01000302.1:57513-150133 GCA_002914805.1 Parasponia andersonii
TAGATAAGGATGAGAGCTTTTTCGTCTCTCTTTCTTGAATCTTTTAAACTATCCTTCTGTGTTGAAGATAGTGTTGCCTCATTACTTGGCTCTTCATAACCTTTCTATACTACTTCTTAAATATCATGTGCTCCAAGGAGAACTTTCATTTTGATAATCCAATTATCAAAGTTGTTGCCTTGAAGTGGTAGAACTTAAAAAGATGCTAAATTGCCGGTAGCCATAACTCTTAACAGAGTGAGCTTTTGGAAATTTCGATTATACGGATAGATTCAGAACGTCGAAAAACCTTAAGATTGACTGGTATATAGACTTGGTCAAAGTCAACACTTAGTCAACGGTCAACGTCCGTCAACATGTTGGTCAACGATACGGTCAACGGCTCTGATGGCTTGGTCAACGGCTCGGCTCAACTCAGTGAATTGACTCAGTTTGTGGCAACAAACTTCTGACGACTCGTCTAGACTCGTTCGGACTCTGAGTGGGCTGATTCTTACGGTAGCGTGTTCATCTCGTCGAGCTATTCGATTTAATATGTAATAGTAGTATGTTTGGTACAAATAGCTAATACTCTCAATCTCAAGAATTCTTTTCTAAGGTGGAAGATCAGTCAAAACTGTAACCACAGAGCATACTTAGAATTTTAAGAGAACTCACAACTTTACCCTGATACCACTTTGTTGGAAATATGATATTTTTATGGCTAGAAAAGCTAGAAAGACTAAGGAAGAAACTAGAAAAAATTTTGGTAGAAGAGAAGAACTTGTATTACTGCTTGAATTATTTCTCTTTTGCTTTATACAAAATGGGGGGAGGAGTACTTTATTTATACTATTCCAAAGATGATTCTAGATGCTCCATGTAACCTTCACTACCTAATTAATTATACAAAATACAAGAGTAATCTAGCAAATACAAGAATACTCTAGAAACTTGGATGTTAAACTATGGACTATTAGACACACACAACAAAACAAGTCAAACTCACAACATAGGCCCAAACAACTATACTATGACCCAATGGGTCACAAAAAAATGTTTATTTCTAACAAGAAGAACTTGTGGATAAAGGAGTGTGAATTGGCTTGGCACCGAACATTCCAGTTTTGGTCAGAATATCAATTATGTATTTATGTTGGGATAAGAAAATTCCATTCCTTGTTGGGATCATTTCAACACCTAAGAAGTAGCTAAGAGATCCAAACTCCTTTACTGAAAATTTCTTGGAAAGTTTGAGAATAAATTGTTAAACCACTATGGAGTGATTACCCATAATGATTAAATCATAAACATAGACTAACTGATAAATAATTGTACCACTAGATTTGTGAATAAATAGAGAAGTATCAAAACAAGAGTTAGAAATTTCTATGGAAAGTAAATAATTCTCAAGTTCTGTATACCATGGTCGAGGAGAGCTTGCATGAGACCATATAGAGCTTTGCATAGCTTACAAACATGTTGGGAAAAGATGGATTAATAAAGCCCGGAGGTTGGGTCATGTAAACATCTTCAGAGAGACGCCCGTGAAGAAAAGTATTGTTTACATGTAACTATTGGAGGAACTAACAATTGGAGATGGCAAGAGAGAGAACAAAATATATAGTGACTGGTTTAATGACAGGGCTGAATGTATCTGCATAATCAAGGCCTGGATGTTGATGGAATCCCTTGGCAACAAGACATGCCTTGTATCAAGCAATCGTACCATCTGAGTTTCGCTTTAGTCGAAAGACCCATTTACATCCGACTAGATTATAAAGAGAATTAGGAGGGACAAGTTCCTATGTTCCATTCCTAATTAGTGCATCAAACTCTTCTGACATTGCAGTATGCCATTTATGAGACGTAAGTACCTGAGAAACATTGGTCGGTTCAGTAAGATCAATATTGGAGGTTGTAGTCATGGAGAAAATCTTTTTTGGCTCGAATATTTGATTTTTTGACGGAGTGATGATCCCTTATTTTTCTTCTGAGCATCGAGAGGCAAGGACACATGAACCTGGTCACTAAGTAAATTGCAATTACTGTCAGAAGAATTCTTATTTAAGGAAAGTTCTTTACCACAAGATGCACCACAATTAGAGGCTGATGAAGTTGATAAATTCCTAGCCTCATTTATTGTGTCCAAAACCACATAGTCGTGGGATGAGGGAATGAATGGAGTGGAGTGATTGTTGGTGGTGTGAGAAGAGGGTGGTGACTTTTAGGAATGAGGTAACAAGGCATCTTTAGTGGGAGAGAGGGATATTTTTGGATGAGGATGAGAGGATTTTATGACAATAATATTTTGACTTTCCTGAGATAATGATAGAGTGAGAGTGATAGAATCAGAAATAAAATGGTTATGGTTATTGGGGTAACAAATTATTAAGAGAATTAATTAAGACACGTTGGGAGTCTTTATCCAATTTGAAATAAGGAAATGTACTTTCTATAAACTCATCATTACGAGAGAAAAAATTTTTGTTTGACTCAGGATCATGACATTTGAATGCACTTTGGTTAATAGAATAGCCCAAAAAAATACACGATCGAGAGCGAAACTCTAATTTATGTATTATATAAGGACACAACCAAGGGTAGCATAAGCATTCAAAAATACGTAGTTTATGGTAATTTGGTTGTTGGCCAAAAATCTTCTCAAAGGATGATTTAAGTGCAAGAGTTGGAGTAGGTAAGTAATTTATGAGATAGACGGCTGCAAGAAACGCATGTGACCAAAAACGAAGGGGAAGAGATGCATGATGCATAAGTGTTAACCCAGTTTTAATTATATGACGATGACGCCTTTTAGTTGAACTATTATGTTCTGGAGTGTAAGGAGGTATAAGAAGGTGAGTAATACCATGAGATTCCACAAAAGAATTTAATGCAGCAAATTCTCCATCCCCATTAGAATAAATAGAAATAACTGACCGTTGAAAAAATTTCTCAACAATTAATTTGAAACGGGTAAACACATGTTGAATGTCATATTTGTATTTGAGAGGGTAAAGCAATTTATATTTTGAAAATTGATCCACAAAAATGACATTATAGCGAAAATTATCTTGAGATAAAACTGGGGAAGGTCCTTAAACAGCAGAGTATATTAATTCCAAAGGAACTTAACTTGTAAGTGAAGACTGAGAAAAAGGCAATTTATGTGATTTATTGCATTTACAAGCATTAATGCAAGTAAATCATGTAAAAAAGATGAAGAACAAGGCAACTGAAACTTAAACAAAATAAGTTTTAGAATTTTTTTGGAAGGATGACCAAGATGATCATGCCAATTTGGAGGAGAAGTTTTGATGGTAGTTAGAGCAACAGATGGTTTGGACATTTGAGTAGGCCATTCATAAACTCCATCTTTATTGAAACCTCGTACTAGTGGTGCCCCTGTGCGAAGATCCTTCACAAAAAAATGAGTAAGTAAGAATTCAACTGACATATTATTAGAATTGCATAACTTAGAGATAGAGATTAAGTTTTGTTTCATCTTTGGAACACATAAAATATCTGAAAGCAAAAAGGAACCAGTAGTAGAAGGTAGATTCGTGGATCCTGTATGAGTAATATTAAGTTTAGTACCATCACCAATCATAATATCCTCACTCCCTTCGTAATCAGAATGAAGAGAGAGATTGTTGAGATCAGCAGTCACATAGTGAGATGCTCCAGAATCCAAAAGCTAATTTGAATTTAATCCATTTGTTTGGGCTGCATAGTTTGCTCGTGGTGGGGGGTCCAAGCAGAGAAGGAGATCGAAATTGTTGATAAGTTGGTCATGGATAAGTGGTTTGCATGGACGGTTGCTGAGACCATGAAAGAAGCGGAAACTAGGGCACCTCTTTGCTATGTGCCCTTGTTGCTGACATAATCGGCAATAACCCTTATATGGTTTTCCGTTGCCATTATTGGCCGAGTTGGGGTGTTGCTTGAATGAATTTCCATTGGAATTGTTTGTGTGCCATAGTTTGGAATTGTTGCCCCTATTATTTTGATTTAGTTTGGTTGCAAGATTGGCCGTGATGGGGCTATCTGTAGATCGAGGAGACAGGCTGTTTGAGGACCAGGAGGATTCTCGCTTAAGATAGGCTTCATGAGCAGTCAATTTTTCGTGCAACTCTTCAAAGCTGATAGCTATTTCACGGGCTCTAAGTGCATCTCTGATCTGTTTGAACTCAGAATTAAGACCATTAAAAATATGGATAATAAGAAAACCATCCTTGAAAGGAGCTTCCATGAGAGCCAACGTATCTACTATGCATTTGGCACACTGCATGTATTCAGTGATTGAACCTGTGCCTTGAGAAAGAAAAATTAGATCCTCCTTAAGTCGATAGATACAAGTATAAGAAGGCTTAGCATACATGGTGGTAATTTTTCCAGGCTTCATAAGAGGTTTTTGAGAAAGCAATATAGGGAGCTATTGACTCAGAGACAAAAGCAAGGAAGGCATTGAAAAGCAATTGATATTGTATAACCCAATTCAGATAAGCCTGATTAATAATATCTCTGCCATTTTCTTGAGTAGTAGGAGAGGGACAAGGAAAGGTTCCATCGACATAGCCGACTAAATTATATCTAATAAGAAGGGAATCAAATTATGCTTTCCAAGTGGAATAGTTGGTGCTGTTCAGTTTTAATGGAGCTTGGGCAGCCATGGTAATAGAGATGAGTTGGGGATTGATGTTTTGAGAATTGGTGGAAAGAATTGGATTAAGAGATTCAGCAATGGTGGTTTCATCGGGAGAGATTATCTTTGTAGCAGACTTTGAGATTGAAGAATCGGCCATGGCTCAAAATTGATCTCGTGAGAGAAGAGGCTCTGATACAATATAAAGATAAGTATATGATAAAAGAAGGAAATGGACGTTGAATATTTTGCCTTGTATATTGCCTGGGTATATATAGAACCTTACATACTTACACATTAACAACAAAAAGGAAACTAAATCTCACCTACCACTATTACATTGATATACCAGATCATAGCACTAAAAGAAATATACACAATCAAAGGAAAGCATAATTATAGTAATTGATTACATAAAGTAAAGTTACGATTTGGTTTAAGCATTGTCTTTAATACTTAAGTCTCTAGTGTTTAATTTTTGGTATTTAAATCACTATTGAAACTGATAGTCTTTCTGCTAAATTAGCCTATTCTTGTACTAAAATACGACTACAGAGTGCAGGTGATATGCCTTAAAAGGTAAATATTGTTGGAATGAAAATTTTCAAAACAACGAAGCTCATTCATGTAGCTTTTTGGAAATTAGTTTCAGAGAAATAGAAGAAAACTACTAAAAAAAATGGGAAAACAAATGAAAGATTAAAAGTTTCAGAGAAATAGAAGAAAACTACTTTTAAAAAAAAAAAAACAAATGAAAGATTAATTCTTTGTCGAGCTTATGGCTACTCAATATGATTGTTTGTTAGGTGTTTGAAAGGAGAAGAACGAGAAGAAAGAAAGAAAGAAAGGGAAAAAAAAAACATGGATATACCATGGCAAATGGGGACATGAAAATGGTGGTCGGTATATGAAAAAAAAATGGAAAAACAATCTTTCATACATCTTTTATCTATTTTTTATTATTCTGTTAAATTATTTAATTAGTTTTTTGAGCATATCTTCTATTTCATTAACTTAAGCCAAATAATAGTAACAATAATAAAATAAATAATAGAATACGAAACACTCGTTGGATTTTCGAAAAGTTGTTAGTAAAATCTTACCTTCACCAACTAAAGAAAGAGAAGATATTAGATGCCAATCACAAATAAAGATGAACAGCTATTGTGTTATAAACCCAACCCCATTCCGTTGTCTCACTTAACTTTCCTCTTACCGAATCTAGTAACTTCGTATTAATTAAACTTGATTTTCTTTATCCAACTCACAAAACTGGTTTTTTCAAATTTAGATAACTGATAAGTCATTAAACATGCCTATTTATTGGTGCTATCAGTTACTATGGTGCTTCTTCTTTTTTTTTTTTAATAAATAGATCTTTGAAAAATGAAATATATGGATTTATACATGTGTATTAATGAGCATCTTATAAAATTTTTTATCAAAATTAAATCTCTTATAAGCCGTCAAGAAAAAAAAAACTCTTCTTACGTGTAGGAGAGTTTTTGCCCCTCCTACACTAAAATTTTCTTAGATAAATAATAATAAATACTTGCTGAAAACATTTCAAAATTTCAATAAATTTCCAACGGAAAGAAAAACCGAGAAGATAAGTTCGGAACAAGTAGAGAATAAAAATTATTTGTGTAAAATATATAGGAAAAATTACTAATATTGTGACCTATCTTTTGCCAAACGATACACTTCGTACTAAAATAATTGACTTTTTATGCATTTTTCTAAAAATAACATTTTTAGAAGTGGTAAAGACTTCTTAACCTGATGATTATTTAGGATTTTTTTGCGGATAAGAAATTTTTGACCATAAATCCAGATATCTTTGACACTTTTAAAAATACTATTTCAAAAAAATGCACAAAAAAATCATTTTAGCCCAAGTTATTTCCACCCATGTCCTTTTCTCTCTCTCAGTCTAATCCAAAAACTAAACTTTGTTAACAATCTTGAGGGTTTTTTAGTAAGTTCAGAAGACATGTTATTTTTTAAAGGCAAAAAGGAAGACTTGCTTGGTTGGAAGATTAGAAACCAAACCCGAACATAAAATTTTAAACCAAGTTGTCCATTGAATACATGAAAATCGACCTTGTTGTTAAGGTTAAGGTACATGAGAAGATAAGAAAGAATAACCTGCAACAACAAGGTACCTGCAACGAATTATCAATATGTGTAACTGCATTGGCCTTCTAAAAAATAGAAAATAAAAATAAATAAATAAAAGAAAAAAGATGTCCCAACAAATCCCAAACCACAGATAAGCAATCTCCCAAGTTTGTAGCATTCAAATACTTAAAAGAACTACTATTTCTTGAGCAGAAAAGCCTTCACTTGAGAAGAAATATATAAGAGGTTTAAGATGTAAAAAGGGAGGAAGGAGATTAACTCAGTAATAGTTTTTTTCTTTTTCCTTGAATGCTCATAAATATTACTTGCTGTCAAGGAGTACTTTCTGCCTAATTCCACATTCTACGTTTTAGGTAAATAAAAATAAGGATTTATAACACAAATAGTCCTTGAACTCTCTCATTTGTGGTAAGTTGGTCATTAAAGTTTCAATTGTGACAATTATACCCTTGACTTTTTCTATTTGAAGTAATTTGGTACTTAAACTGTTTAAATTATAATCTATAATTAAATTTTTGATAAAAAGCACACTTGAGTAGTATATTGTAGCATCCAAATGTGTAAAAGGAAAATAGACTAAAAATAATAATTTGGAGAGAAGAAAATATGTATTATTTATATTTTGTAGGGTTTTTGAAACTATAAACTAAAAAAAAAAACATATGTAATTTGTTCATTCTTATGTTTAAAATTCTCAAATTACTTGTGAAATACAATTTTAGATGCCATCACATCTCCTTAAATGTATTTTTGGTCAAAGATTTAATATTAAGTTGTGATTTAGATAGTTTAGGGATCAAATTGCTATAAATTGAAAAGTTCAAGAGCTAAATTATTACAATTGAAATTTTAAGAACCAAATTGCCATAAATCATAGTTCAAGGACTATTTGTGCCATTAATCCTAAAAGTAATACCTTAAATATAAGGTCATGTTTACTAAGCCTAGGCTGGAAAGAACATGAAAATTACAAAAATGATTCCATATCTGTTTTATTCAGTTTACTTATCTATTTAGAGTACACTGTTTTAGAGATTCTTTCACATAGTTAGTTAAACTTTGGAAGGATAATTCAATTTTTTATTCATTCTTATTCATCTTTAAACTCAACTATTTTCTTTTTATTTTTATTACAAATTAGTAAACATGCCCTAAGTGTGAAAACCACGATGTAACTAAGATATTCATGCTATCAAACAATTGTGTATATATATATATATATATATATATATATATATATATATGCATTGTATATTCATATATAAAAAAAGATGCATTTTAACTAGTAGATCAAAGTAAATTGGGCATGGTACCCACCTAGAAACCACGTTTATAAAGGATATGATTATTAATTTAATTCTTAAGAGACTTGAGAATGATACAAAATAGAGTTTATATATGTCATATATTTTACCTTCTCTCCATTAGATTTTTTTTTTTTTTTAAAAAAAAAGCCCTCACAAATGGAGGCAATATTATTTAAGAATCAAAAAAGTACACAATATTACAGAACTCTGACAAAACTCAATGAAATCTATAATATGGTAAACTATTATGGTCACAATTAACTAAATGCCAATAACCTTACATATTTGGCAATTTTTATTTAACTTTATGATCTCAAAAAAGGCTGAATGAGCAGTATCGATCGCGTTATAGCATAGCATATGATAACAAGGTCCTTAGTCCACTATCTTTGTGAAGGAGCGACGCATGTGGCGTCTCCCCGAAGTAAAGAGCAAGGAGCTTCTCAGATAGGTCGCCATTTTTGTTGTCTTCATCAACGATTCAAATCTGGATAGGGGTGGCAGTATAGGATAAAACACGATAATGCGACTCGAAACTAGCATAATTAGCATAATCTACTTGATACGAAATTGATTCAAATTGACACGATTAAGTAATTTTATTAATAAATTATATTAAATAATTATTTTTAAACAAATATTTTTTCATGAATTTCTTGCTGATAAAATAAAAAACATAAAGATAATAAATTAGCTTCTTTTATTATAGCAAAACTTAATTAAAAAATCAAATAAATTAATAATTATACTATTTATATACGTTTTGATTCATCAATCTATACGTCGTTTTCATTAAACAAGTGACACGTAAATTAACCTATTAACGACACGAATTAATTAAGTCAAACACGACACGATACAATCACACGTGTGCACTGCACATATGGTGAGCATTTAACGGCAAACTTGGACGGATTCGTAAGAAGGACCAACGGTTGCAACTCATTTCATAGGTTGGCAATTAAAATGCCAAAACTTAAACGTCGGGGACTTAAATGCCAAAAACACTAAACATTAAGGATTTTTCTCCAAATTAAGGACTTAAAATATTTACATTTTCGTGGTGTTTAGAATTGAAAACAGAGCGAGTGGCCAGCGGCCATGGTAACACTGCACATTATCTTTCCTTCTCAAGTCAGAATCTTTCCGCTCTCGCGTCGATCATGTCCTCGGCTATGGTTTCCCTGAACCTCGAAAAGATAACCCATTTATCTTAATTAGGAATAAAAGAAAGAAAATGAAGAAGAAACTTTGGACATTATTTTCCGATTTTTCTTTCAGGTAGACATGGCTTCCATTGTTGTGAGCTTGCCTCCACCATTATTGATCAAAAGCAGGAAAACCCTTTTAAGAGCTTTCTCAAAGCTTACGGTTTCTCCTGTTCAAGGTAAATATAATGGTGATTGAAGCAGAGATTTTGGATTTTCGTTCCAACTTTTTTGGTTTGTTTTGAATAGAAGTTTCTGATTCTTTTCTAGTCCAACTTGTTGAGGTCAAAACATTAGTCATATTTTGTATGTTCAGAGTGTTTGACAAGGTTATTTTGAGTAGAGTATGAGTATTTAGCTCAACTAGTTTGTTTTTGAGAATTAGGTTATTTGGAGAAGGTGCCTAACTTTAGGTAAAAATTGGTCATTTAGGGACTTGGCTATATAAAAATGCATTTGGTTTGTAGGATTGTGGGAACTTGGATTATATGATGTTATAAAGGGAACGGTCGTTGGAGAATAGGACAACTTAAATTTGCATATTAGTGTTTATTATGTAAGAATTATCATGTACCCAAAGAAAGGGAAATTCAATCAGTTTTCTAAGTGAAAGGAAATAATTTAGGTAGATTGTGCTTGCCAGCAAGATTTGGAGTTGACTCAGTGCGAGAGTGACGAAAGATTTTGTTGGAAATTGGGGTGTGAAACATGAATACCAAGTTATTAGGGATTTGGAAAGGTTGATGATCGTGTTAAAACAGGTGGATGTCATTTCTGAAAGTTCCATGACTAAACTCGTGTCTCTGATGCTTTTCTTTTTTCTTGCTTTTTCTGTCTATTGATTTTGTGTATTGCAGAGAGACAAGAGTGTGTTTCTGTTGCTGTCAAAGCTACTGGGGAAAACTCTGAATCATCGAACTCCCTAATTACTAAGTCCGTTCAAAACTTCGTAAGTTCTCATTCTCACTTCCTCTCACTATCGTGTTGTACCAAGTAACAAAGCAGCCAAGAAAATATTGCTTGGTACAGCAAATAAATTTTAAATGACTAACGAGGATTGTTTCTGTTCTGCATAGGGTACTTGTTTGTAGTAGGTTTAGCTAGACTAAGTCTAGAGGTAATTATGGAATGTTTCTTCTCTGTATTCATTGTGTTTAATATTTTACCATTTCAGATATGGCTTTAACTTAAACAGTGGGATAATTCTTAAGATAAGCCAGCTCTTATTGGGTTGGCGTTTGCAGCTATAGCAGCTCTATGAGCATCAGCAAACCTGATTTCGGTAATGAATTCTTGATGAAAATGAGTTGTACAGCTGATCAGCAAGATTAGAAAACTAAAGATATATGAGTCTGGATTCCATCTATTGGTGTTGATCATTTCATAGGCTTTTATGCATTTGACTGGAATTAGAGATTTTAAAAAAAAAATTTCTCCCCTCCTTTTATCCACTCCAATTATCTGTGAACTTCAGATATAATAAGAGTTCTGATTGTCTTCTTCTTCCCTAATTCTTTTTTCCAATACGTGACTAGGCCGTTAACAACTTGCCTGTTATCCCATGTGTGCATGAAGTCGTGGGCATTCTCCACAGTCCCACATCGGAAACGATTTATAGCCATCTCTTGCGAGCCTGTTTAGAACAATGCAAACGGATTAGAGCCCGCCATGTGCTCGAATTGCCTGACTTACTAGCTCAAGCGTCAGGAACAGCCATGGTCATCCATGGTTATAGCTTGAAATTTGGAGTGGACTCCAAAGGGTTGCTGGGAAATTCCATTCTTGATCTTTATGCCAAGTGTGGCAATGTGGGCTTTGCCGAGAAAGTGTTTGACCGGCTCAAGAGAAAAGATGTCTTTGCTTGGAATTCGATTCTTTCAATGTACTCAAAGTGGGGTTTGTTGGAACAGGTCTTTGAATCATTTGTTTCGTTTTTCGGCTCTGGTGTTTCACCAAATGGGTACACTTTTGCTATGGTTTTGTCTTCTTGTGCAAGATGTCTGAATGTTGAGCTTGGCAGACAAGTTCATTGTGGTGTTATTAAGATGGGGTTTGAGTCAAACTCATTTTGTGAAGGTGCACTTATTCATATGTATTCCAAATGTGATCTCCTGAGTGATGCTCGTCGGGTTTTCGATGGGGCTGAGGAGCTTGATACGGTCGCTTTGACAGCAATGATTACAGGGTATGTACAAGTTGGTTTGCCCGAGGAGGCACTCAAAGCCTTTAAGGAGTTGCAGAAAGTTGGCCGTGTTCCGGATCAAGTTGCTTATGTGACTGTCATTAGTGCTTGTGTTAGTATAGGAAAGCTAGGTGATGCATGTGAGTTGTTCGCTGAGATGCCTAACCCGAATGTCGTGGCTTGGAATGTGATCATTTCGGGGCATGCCAAGGCCGGTTATGAGTTGGAGGCTTTTACGTTTTTCTTGAAAATGAGAAAAGCTGATGTAAGACCTACTAGATCTACTTTAGGAAGTATCTTAAGTGCAATGGCTAGTTTAGCAGCTTTAAACTATGGCTTACTTGTTCATGCTCATGCGGTTAAAGAGGGCTTGGATTCTAATTTTTATGTAGGAAGTTCTCTGATTAATATGTATGCCAAGTGTGAGCAAGTGAATGCTTCTAAGAAAATATTTGATGGTTTAGATGCTAAGAATCTTGTCTTGTGGAACGCAATGCTTGGAGGTTATGCACATAATGGGCATGCCTTTGAGGTCATCGAATTGTTCTCTAAAATGAAAGAATGTGGCTTGCAGCCCGATGAATTTACCTACACTAGCATTTTGAGTGCATGTGCTTGCTTGGAGTTTCTAGAACTGGGTTGCCAGTTGCATTCAGTTATCATTAAGAACAGATTTGAATTGAATTTGTTTGTTGGAAATGCATTGATTGATATGTATGCTAAATCAGGAGCTCTAACGGATGCAAGGAAACAATTTGAGCTCATTAGGAGTAGAGATAAGGTTTCTTGGAATGCAATCATTGTTGGGTATGTTCAGGAGGAGGATGAGGTTGAGGCTTTCAACATATTCCAAAGAATGAATTCAGATGGGATGATGCCTGATGAGGTGTCTTTGGCCAGTATACTGAGTGCTTGTGCAAATGTTAAAGGACTTAATCAGGGGCAACAAGTCCATTGTCTCTCCATTAAATCTGGTTTGGAAACAAGTCTTTATGCTGGCAGCTCCCTTGTTGACATGTATGCCAAGTGTGGAGCCATTGAAACTGCACACAAAGTTTTTTCTGTTATGCCTCAGTGGAGTGTGGTCTCCATGAATGTGTTGATTGCTGGGTATAGTCAAATCAATTTAGAGAAAGCTATAACTTTGTTTCGAGGGATGCAGGCTGCTGGATTGAGCCCTACTGATATCACATATGCAACCCTTTTGGATGCATGCAATGAACCAACTATGCTAATACTGGGAAGGCAAATCCATTGTTTGGTACTCATGAGGGGCCTTCTGTATGATGGTTGTGACTTCTTGAGAGTCTCTCTTTTGGGCATGTATATAAAGTCTCAGTGCAAAGTGGATGCTGAAATTCTTTTCTTTGATTTTCCAAATCCAAAAAGCACAGTGCTATGGACTGCTATTATTTCAGGACTCAGTCAAAATGATTGCAGTGAGGAAGCTTTGCAGCTGTACCAAAAAATGCACAGCGAGAATGCTCTACCAGACCAAGCCACATTTGCTAGTGTCCTTCGAGCATCATCTGTCTTATCTTCTTTGATAGATGGCAGAGAAATCCACTCCCTCATTTTTCATACTGGTTATGATCAGGATGAGTTGACATGTAGTGCTCTTGTAGACATGTATGCTAAATGTGGGGATGTGAAAAGTTCTGTCCAAGTTTTTCGAGAAATGAGAACTAAAAATGATGTCATTTCTTGGAACTCCATGGTAGTTGGGCTTGCTAAAAATGGTTATGCTGACGACGCACTAAAGGTCTTTGATGAGATGAAGCAAGCACATATTATGCCTGATGACGTTACATTCCTTGGTGTTCTCACTGCGTGTAGTCATTCAGGAAAAGTAGCCGAAGGCCGACAAATCTTTAACAAGATGGTAAATGATTATGGAGTTCAGCTCAGGGTGGATCATGTTGCTTGCATGGTCGATATTCTTGGCCGATGGGGGTTTCTCAAAGAGGCAGAGGAACTTACCAACAAACTAAATTTTGAGTCAGATGCTATGATTTGGGCTACATTACTTGGTGCCTGCAGATTACACGGAGATGACTTGAGGGGCCAACGTGCAGCTGGGAAACTTATTGATTTAGATCCCCAAAACTCTTCACCCTATGTGCTTCTTGCTAACATATATGCTGCATCAGGAAACTGGAATGAGGTCAACTCTTTGAGGATGACAATGAAAGAAAAAGGGGTTGTAAAGTTGCCTGGATGTAGTTGGATTCTAGTGGGACAAAAGACGCATCTGTTTGTGGCTGGGGATAAGTCTCATCCCAATGCCGGCGAAATTAATGCAGTTTTGGAGTATTTGATGGAAGTTGTGAAACAAGATGTTTATGTTGTGGACACGGATCCTTTCTTGCATGATGAAGAGTGAGGGAGTCCCATACCAAAAGCTATATGGTAGAAACATAACAGCCATTTTTGATTGCATACCATTCCATCTCTTTGTGAGAATTCTATATTTTGGGTTTCCAAGTTGTTTCCGTCGGGAAAAGATGACACCTCCCCCCACCCCCCCACCGGTGGGGCTTCGCTCTCCCCAAAAAAAAAATCCCTCAATCCTTAAACACCTTTATACAGTGGCCACCCAAACTAACCCCACAAAGCAAAAGAAAAGAGATCAGAAACCTTTATTTCTCTTCTTTAATTGTAAAAAAAAAAATTAAAAAAAATATGTATACATGGAAAAAGAAAAATTCCAAGAAACTCTAAATCCTCGTGTGCCTACCATCTCCTCTGTTTCCCTTTCCAACTACCTCTTATTCCTCATTCATCTGATCCTTTCCCCTGTTTGCCTTATCTGCTAATATAGTACTGATCTCCTGACAAAAGCACCAAAGGATCGTGAATTAACTCAATAAATTGCTTGAATTCCTGCTTTAAGCCATACTAGGTTAAATATTTCCACACTGATGCAATTATCCCACGGGATTTTAGTTCTGTTTTCTATCCTTTGCTTTGTTATTGAGTGAGAAAATCTTATGCAGTGTCTTTGATAGATGTACGATTGCTTACTTTTTTGGTTAGCTCCTCTAAACATGGGAGGTTCTCTCTCTTTTTCTCTCATTGTTTTCCCTACTTATTATATACAGTCTATCTCCATTTTAAAAGTAGGATGGATTTCTTTGTAAAATTAGCGAGGATTTGAGATTTCTTAACTTCTAGATCTCTTGCTAGTTTTGCACCTAGTGATCTATGTTCTGTATCAGCAATTTCCTTATGACAAGTTGCCCGCATTGGTTGAGAATCTTACATCGATTATTGGTTTATTCTTAAAAGTTTTTGTCTATTTGCTTCTTTTGATTTCATTGTCATTCATAAAAGTTAGCAGGCATGCATTCTATGTTCAAATAAGATTACATAAATGTGCTCTCCATTTGCATTACTTTCACGTTGGAAATTTCAAAATTGCTTAGATATATTTGACTGGGCATACTAGTTTTAGTTGTGGAATGGCAGTTGTTTTACCCATTTTTCTGTCATCTATTTTGAACTTTAATTTGCTAGGGCATGCCTAATTATTAAAATCAATCCTGATAGGATCATTGTGATTCCATGCAAATTAAGTTCTTGTTTTTGGAATTATTTAGTAATAGGAGGTTTGTCCACTTTGGCCTAACATGTTTGCCTGTATGAATGGTTAGTGCAATGTGCATTCTTACTTTGCATCTGAAATCTCTGGAAGTTAACTTGTATCTCGTTTTAATCATAATGCAGCATAAACATATGTACCCCTAAGACATGGAAACATGTATAGTAAGTCAAAACCCTAATTCAATATCTTGATGAACTAGAGAGTTGAATCAAGGTGAAACAAAGATGTACATCTTAAACACAACTGAATTCTGAAACGCATCAGCCTGAACAGCTGATAGAGGTAATTGTTTGACATAATGGAAACGTACCGCTTTTTTCTCACTTTTTCTTTTTTCTGTAATTTGAAGTGTATTAAATTGATATTATGGCTTTGAGTGACAATCAACTAAACTCTATTACAGCTAATTTAATTTCTTGATGTAGTTTGTTACTTTGTTGTTTCAACCAGCCTCTTGTTTAAGCAGAAACCGAAGTCTTAATTTTCTTAGTTCAGTGTGTAGAGGACAGATGGATGTGGAGAATCTATCTTGTTTCTTTTCATGACCACAAATGTCAGCAATGGGGATTCATGAAGGAGTGGCATGAAATTGTAGTGTCAAACTTTATTTCGAAGAACGCCGCAAATTTAACATGGTTTGAATACCCAAATCCCTATCACTAAAGCGCCGCAAATTATTGAAATAGAAGCTACTAAACAACTTTCATTAAATCATTTTCTCTAAATATTGTATTCTTTGGCTCGAGAAAAGTGAATGGGCGTTCGAATAGACCATGCATATATTTGTTAATAATTTGAGATTCGACCGAGTATTTTAAGTAAACATCTCTGTTCCTATTTGGCTATTCAAGGTAATATGTCACATGACTTCCAGTACCACAACTAGCTAATTCCTTGTATTTGCATATTGTAGATTAATTCTTATTATATGTACCACAAGAGATATCCAATTGCGTATCAAAATCCCCTAGAAAAGTTGAAGCCGTAATAACGAGGGAGGAAGCATATAGGACAAATTTAGACCAGGAATTTTTCCGAACTTTATTTTTCAGTAATTTTTTTTTTTTTTCCAAATAGAACGCTCAAATAGAGGGAAAATACACAGAAATTTTAAACAACAGAAAATCGATCCGAAAAAAAAAAAAAAAAACTCCCGTTAAGTAATTCTACAGAATGGTATCATCAATTAGGAGTTATACACCACCACGTTCTATTTCTCTTCAACATTTCAAAAGCGGCCAATCTACCAGCACAAGTATGAGCTTAACGAGACTTTTGTTGCTTGATATAAAACATATAAAGAGAAAACGATTTCCACCCTATGCTAAGTTTTGAAGAGTAGTCCCCACCAAAAAGAAGAAAGAAAGTTAACATAAAGATGCTAATCTTGTTAATTTGAAGCCTAGAGAAAAGATATAATATAAGACGAGGTAGACACCAGGAAAGACAAGACAAACTAACAAAAATAGATCTCAAACGTATATATGCTATCCTTCGGTTAATTAAAAAGTGATCTAATGAGAACCAGCTCCATATAGTCCTCAATAAATGGAGTCAAAAGTGGCTGTGAACAAACAAAAACAAGGTATCCTTTAGGGCTTAGTTATAAGAATGTCGAAGTTGCTTACTGTCCACTCGGCCACTTGATTCGGGTCCTTGAAAATTTCAGTTCCCAAATTTATGGACGTCCATTGCCTTTTCGCTGGCGGTGTTCCAGGATCCTGCAAGAAAGCTTTATTGTCTATAATTTACGTACAAAAAATACGGTATTTGATTATCAAGTGAACCAACTATACATGTACTTCGAGCCAGCGCTCTATTCTCTGTCTATCTAATTATTATTTTATTTTTTATATATAGCATTACTTAATTTGAAAAAAAAAAAAAAGAAGAAGAAAGTCGAACCTGATAAAAATAAAGGGATTGGGACAATCTCCCAACATCGAGCTCCCATGTCCTTGGATCACCAGTCCAACCTTCTCCTTGCCTCATGGGATAACCGTACTCTCCCCAGACCGGGTGAGGAAGAATCTGTAAAATCTCCTGAGGTTGAGGATTGCTGTACGGATCACACAGGCTGTAAGGCTTCTCCAGGTGTTGGGCATTCCCCGGAGAGCAGTACAAGTGATAAGCTGAGTAAGGGAACCGAGAAGTGTCGTTTCGAGGGACGCGGGTGCCATTGGCGAAGGTGTGGTAAGGCGGGCAGAGGCCGACATTGTTAGCTCGGCACCACGTAGTGGTGTTAGGGTTGATTATCATCTCGCTGTATCGCGTGACATCGGATGTCACATCGCCATCGCAGGGGCGGCCGTCGTTCTTCCAGCAGCTTCCGATGTCGGTCAGGTAGAATTGGCTGTTGGGACCCCCGCCTTTGATCACATTCAGCGTCACCCTTACTTTGAAATTTGGTGATTCTGGAATCTGCATGCATGTGTGCGGTTACGTACGTAGTAGTAATGTAGTAAGTAGTGGTAACAAAAGAAGTAAATGTAGTCACATTATCATCTTTGAACTATGTTGGATATTAGTCCAACTGTTCACATTTATATGCAACTCAAAAGTTTTTACACGTGACATTAGCAAACAAATTTGAAAGTTCCAATTCTAAAATATCAGGTTGGGGGTTACCACATAATGTAAGGGAGGGAGGATTATCCTGTCCATAATTTGTGGCAACTTATAAATTTTGAGTACTCTTTATTTAGTAGTCATCATAATGTATCATCAAATAGATTTGGCACGTACATGACAAAAAGTGCGATAGATTAGATCCTATATTATTATGTTGCAGTTTTGATACAGTGCGATATACATGTATTGTAAATGTATTGCAAACGGTAGTATAAATTTTGTTTTCTAAAACTATTTAGGAGAACATGGAATTAACAAAGCAACTGCTCAAAATATATCCACCGAGTCACTGATACTTGATATGTAGAATTATACTTAATTGATAAATAGACTATTCTGAGTTCAAACAATCAAACAATTTTGTCAATGAACGATAAAAAGTACCTGAAAAGTGCATAGGGTAAAGAGGGTAAGAAAAAGTTCAATGAACTAAAGTATGTCTACTTTTAATTATTTCCTCTTTTTAGATTTTTAATTAATACCATATATTAATTTCTAATACCAAACAAATGAAAGAGTTATTGAATCAAATTATTTATCCCCACTGCTCCACATGAATGCGTGCTTTGCTTTTACGGGAAACGTTCCAAATTCCAAACTATATAACAAATATTCCAACAAACTATATACCTTCATTTTTTTCTGAAAGTACTCCACCAAACAAAGTTTAATTATTAATTTGTTGGAACTCTTCCTTATATATCTTCTTTTCTTGCTTATAAGCAACATCATATTGGACCAGCTCATATATATATATACTAAATGGATTATGCAAAGAGATCAATGATGACACATAAATTTAAAATCTAAAACAATTTTATAAATTTTTTAGCATTATTATTTATTTTTATCACGTGTCATCCATTTACTGGTTCAACAAATATATATTTCAACACTAAAATTTGACAAAAGAATTAAATTCATATATATATATATATATATATATATATATATTCATATATATATATATATATATGCATATCTAGAGAGGAACACTTACAATTTTGGACATTCCCCTAGTGGGGTAATGGTATCCACCAGAAAACCCATCCGTGGCATCTGATCTCAAGTAAAGCATCAACCACGGATACTTGGTTGAAGTCCTCAAGACATTATGGAAAACCCAACTACCCTTCCCAATCTCCTTCTCCCAACTAACCGAGTGGTAAGAAATATTAACATTATCTATCCCCACCGTTGATAAACCTGATTCACTCAAATCATGATCATCAACAATATCCAAATCCCACGTCCCATAGAACCTTCCCTTTAGGGTAGTCATATTAGGACCCTGCAAAGTCGTGTAGTCATGGTATATGGCTGGCTGGTTCATACAACCGGACCCGAAACAAGGGAAGCTGCTATCGGGTCCGAATTGTCCGACCCGGACCCCATTTTTCGGACAATTGGCTGCAAAAGTGTCCATGTTTCCATTCTTGAGCATGATCATCCAAAAGTGCCATGGTGCTGGGACATCTTGGACTTGGCATTTGAAGCCCAAATAGAGCTCCTTCTCGGCAGCATAAAGATCTGGATCATATAGCGCCTGCGGTGAAAGCCCAAGAAAGGGCTCTCCTGTCTTTAACTCGTTCTCTTCCGGGGTCACTCGATGGACTAACACGTACGGTAGTCTATTGCATAGTAAACAAGTCTCTTCTGTAAAATAATGAACAAAATAATTTACACGTAAAAATTATGAACATACGTATGCACGAACGTACACTTTATAATATTATGTATATGTTAAAGTTCACATGAATAATTTATTTGGTTAATTAGGAAGCACATGCCTACATGAACATTGTAAGGCACAAAGTTTTGTGTTTGAAATTTGGATTCAAATCATCTATATATCCAACACTTTTAGTGTCCGAAATCATGTTTGGAGTATACTTGAGATTTAAGTCCTTTATGATTATAATTTAGTCACCAACGAAAAAGAAAACAGATAAAAACTGAAAAATGCACTATAATTTAAATCAGATGATAATGGTTTTTAAAAAATGATCACGTGGTATACACACATGAAAATAAGACCGAAGATTCGAGTTCATGCAATATAAATATGGGCTAATTATTACCTTTGGAATTAACAGGCGGAGAAGTTGAGTAGATATCGAAGCAGTCAGCGAGCCGTGGGCTACCAGTCTGAGGAGCTTCTTCTCCAACTTCATTGCATTGATTCCATGACTCTATAGCCACTCTCAAGTTATCCCTTCTCATTCCGGGATCGCCTATTCCCGATATATAATTTCCATCAACATTTGAAAAAATCCCATTAACAAATATGAACGCAGTAATAATTGTAGAATAACTTATGATTTGGTTTACCCAATTGTGTCTGAGGTACCCCATAAGATTGATATGGGAATCGAGAAAACTTATTAGAGATGTACATGTGCTTCTCAGGTTTGCTTTTATAGGTTTTGGGGAGTTTTTGAGTAGTTCGCTTCAGGGACTAAAAATGATATACTCATATTTATATTTATATTAAATTACTTTATTTTTTTTATACTTTAATTTGCTGTAATTTTTTTTTTTTGTTCTTTTCATATTATATATTCTACATGCATATTTAATTTCTTCCTTACTTCTCTTCTATTCACGAACATTCCTAATTCTTAACTTGTTCAAACTACTTAATTTCTTATCAAGTGGGCTAATATTATATTTACAAATACACTAAAGAAATTTTTTAAAAAAGAAATAAAGGGAATTACCTGGTTATAATTTCCAACTTAAGTCTCAAGAAAGTGTATAATATTAAGGTGGCCTAAATCATGGGTTTGATGAAAGTATGGGGCTACCAAACTTTCTGCTTATCTTCCTTAGAAATTAGGTCAAGAATCTAGCTTTCCGTTTAATTGCATTATTTAGTTTGTTTTCTAGAGCTGATTTCTAGAAAATGTAGTACTGTGCGACAGTTAATATTGTTTTGTTGTTTTTCCACTTTATGTGGTGCATGCACATAATATTTTCCTTGTTATATGTCAGAAACTTGTACTCATTCATTTATTGCCCTTATAGTGTTTTGTAAGTACCTCAATGCTCGTTACTCCTTATTGAAATCTCTTATAATTGTCATTGATATGCTTAAAAGAATATACGGACACTGGTCATGTATATGTATATCTATATATGAAATCTAATAATCGTATTGGCAGGAAACCTTAATGCTCATAAATTATATAAGAGAAAATGAATATAATCTGCCTATCCCACGTAACTGAAATATTTAATTTGTTTATGTTTGGATAAATAATTGGAAGGCATACATATTAAATTAATTTATAGATTCCAAATTGTGACAGTTTTCACACTTTGATGACTGGTTGAGTATATAATATTCATAAATTATTATAGAAAAAGTTACTCTGTGGGTATTAATTAGTGGAATGGCTCCTTGGCCAATTTAATTATAACCCTACTATTCTTAGATTTGGTTTCACCAGGGTCAAAAGTCAACCTCAAAATAGTGAGTTGGAGAAATAATATAACATTTTACCAGCACATATATCTATCAAACGTTGTTGCTCAATATTGACTTATAGTAGTACCAACTGGCTATGGTACTAATTACTTCATTATCAAGATTATTAAGAAGCTGAAGGAATAAAAGCACCATCTAGTTAGGAGCTGGTTCTGGCCCCTACGACTATACCCTTTGGCTGAACTCGAAAAATTGACCTCTTCTGTCTCTTGATATTGAAATCTATAGCTAGATGGCTTAGGTTGGCTACTCATGAAAAGCTAATTATTGAAGATAACCCTAATTAAGATTGGAACTCATTGCCTACCGAAGCTGTATTTACTCTGTTTACAAGGCTTGTGGGAATACATCTCTTAATGAATTATTATTGTTAAGCAATTAACCATTAATAATTTTAGTTTCAATTAATATCTTAAAGATTAATTTATCATTAATTTTGTGGTCTTCTATCAAATCTTCTTTGCAATTACACATATAGTGATATTAAAGGTACATTTTTTTCCCTCTTTATTCTTATGAGTATAATAATAATAATCAAACCGCAACCATGCGGAGTATATCGGTTTTCTTTTCAGCAAAGGGATGCCGTAATGATGTCTAGAGTGACTAAGAAGAGTAGGGATTTCTCTTTGGTGCTTAATGTAATGTATTAGGATTAAGTAACTGCTAATTCGGAATTCAAATCAAATTATTCAGCTTCATGGCCCCGCTATTACATTGTATCCTTAATTTGATGCTTGTCAAGAAAATTACTCATTGATTACAAGAAATCTCTTATCCTTGACTACAAAAAGAGATTTTTAATGTTGCGCTTGAGGCATGTGACTACCATTGGGACCACATTAATAGGTTGTCAATTTAGAGAAAGAGAGAGACACACATATTTGCTAATTCTGTGTTAGGTAGGAGATAAAAAGTAAAAGGAATGTGGGTGTGAAAATTAGCTAGCGTATTTTTTTCATATGCATATTTGTCTGGTAGGAGAGACTATGAGAGTAATGGCTCTCGGATCGTTTGCTGTCTTAACTAAAAAATAGTTTTTTGTTTTTAAAAATTAAAAAAAATATCTGAAAATAAATAAGAGTATTTAGTATTATTTTATGAGAACAATTTTTAAAAATAAATTTAAAGAAAACAAAAAATTCAGAAAATAATAAAATATTATTTTCAAAATATTTTCTTAACTTTAAAAAAAAAATTCATTTTTTCACATGACTTTCATATATACATTCTCTTATAACTTTCTCTTTCCTCATTCTCTTTCGTTATTTTCTCTTTTCTCATTGTCTCAATCGTTTTCTCTTCTCGTTCTCTCTCATTATTTTTTCTCTCTTTATTTTATTCTATCACTTTCACTCTCATTATTTTCTATCCCTTTATTTTTTTTAATCACATTATCTCTACTCATTCTCTATCGCTACTTTGTTTTTTATGACTTTCTTTATTTTTATTCTCTCTTTATGCATTTTTATTATTTGCTTTTTTTATGTGTTTTCATTAATTTCTCTTTCTTTTATTTTTATCAACACATTTTATTTTTTCATTCTCTTTTATTACTTTTTTTCTCATTATTATCTTTCATTATTTTTTCTCTTATGACTTTTTTCTTTCTTCATTCCTTTATTTAAATTTATCTCTTGTCACTTGCTCTTAACTTTTTCTCTCTAAATACTTTTTTATAATATAAATATGATTTTTTATATTCATCTAAGTTTTCTTTCCCCTAAAAACTGCTTTTTGAAAACATTTGCTAAACACTCCTTGTTCTCTAAAATCATTATGAAATAGTTTTTGTTCTCATTTCTGAGAACACAACTCTGAAAATAAAAAACTAAAAATAATACCAAACATGCCCTATGGCCTTTTGGGTAGGGATGTGAAACCATCAATCATTATTAAGTCACATTTTGTATGCTTACAAAATTGGAAATATTATAGATGGGAATGAATCTACTATAAATCAAGTAAAATCACTATTTAACTAGAATAATGTTACAATGCAATATGCATTATTGACCCAAATATTGGTTGAAATTGTATTGTAAACCTAAATCTTTTCTTTCCCTTCTCTTTTATCTTTGTACAAAAAAATGGCATTATTCTTTTATCTCCCTCGTATCATACTAAACACAATAAAAAATAAAAATAAAAATAAATAAAATAAAATAAATGAATAAATATTAAAAAAATAAATAAGAAAAAGAAAGAAGTTTTTCCTATTTTTCTCAAATGGTAATAGTAGAGACACGTACAAATTACACACGAAATTTACACACGCTGGCATACCATATTAATGTACGTGAGTTTTACGTGTTTCTCTGTCATTACTCGTTACTCTTTCTTCAAATTATATACCTCTTCTTCCTACCAAATATAGCCTAAGAGAACAGTTGCTGAACCAAGCCTATAAAAAGCCCAAGAGATTAACCCATCCTCATAGGGCCATAGTTCGGTCCTGCTAAGAAGATCTTCGTAGCCCAACCTCACATTAGGGTAAAATATATAAGAGCGACTATATTAGGCAATGAGCAACTTGTACCAGTCTCTCTCTTTCTATTTTTGTCCTTTTTTTTTTTTTTTCAAGAACTTGTAATAGTCCCTTTGACTAAAGTAGAAAGTTGCAAAATCTAGACTCTAGAGAACCAAAGACCAAACAACAAAAGCAAAAGAAAGTAGCGGTATTCATTAAAGCAAAATGAAAGTATGAAATACCCAACCCTCAAATCAATAAATCCCGAAAAAGGAACTCCCAGTTCTCGTACCTGTATCTTCCCGATAACAAAAGAAATGAGCTAATACTAACTTTACAATATCAATTAGGCAGTAGCTGCTTCAAATAGGAAAATAATTTTGGCTTCATTTAATAGGTGAGCTAACCATAAACGTGCATATAGCAACGGTTGTACCACAATTATCTATTAATATTATGTCATTTGTAAGACATACGAGAGCTCGTTGTATAATATTTGGTGTTCAGTAAACTATAGAGGCAAAACCTTCTCGCTTTGAATTCTAAAGTATAGGTAATTTGTCCCTTTGCCTATATGATTAAAGAGATCCCTACTTTTTTCTTTTTTTTTTTCCCCTTTATTTTGGAAGTCTTTGTTTTATAGGGGGAATAATATTTTTGTGGGCTAGATTGGAGGCCCCATAATGAGCAGAAATCTTTTTCAAGTAGAAACCTCAAAGCAGGAAAAAGTGGGAGAGTGGTCACAGGATTTAGGGCGGGCCTTTCTTTTGAAAAAAAAAAAAAAAAAAAACATCCCCACTCAACCACTACTATGAAACCCACGTTCCTATTAACACCTTAACTGTCCCACCACCACCCTTAGCTACTAGAACACACACTCTCTCTCTCTTCCTCTCTCTCTCTCTTTTCTTAATCATATTCTCAGCCACTCCTCCTAGAAAAGCCTTAAAAAAGACATAACTTTGACAATATTAAACAACTGTGTATCATCACAACATAGCCAAATTCTAATTCTCAGTGGCAAATTATGAAGTGGGGAAGGAAAAAGACTCTTCCTCCTTTACATTCTTCTTCTTCTTCTTCTTCAACTCATTGTTCTCGACCTTCTTTGATCTCTCATGTCTTTCCCGTTTCATGGCTTTCGAAGTTCAAACAAAAGAACAACACTTCAGAGACAAAACCCAGAAAGGGAAAGCCCCAAGGGAAGTGGAACACTTCTCTCTCGTCCATACATAACTCACCAAAGTTAACTGATCTGGTGGGTGGTGTTGGTACTAGTAGTAGATTCTACGGTTTGGAAAACGACGATGCGTTTTGGAGACTGTCGTTTAGGAAAGAAAGCTCCGAGGAGAAGGAGAGGAAGAGCAGGGCTGGTTTAAAGTCAGTTTGGCATGACTCAGATGATGAGACTGAAGCTCCATTGCCGAGCTGTCCAGACTGCACAAGAAACGTGGAAACGACAACAACGAGAACAAGTTGGAGAAATGAGAAGAATGAAAAGCTAGAAGAAGAAGAAGAAGAAGAAGAAGAAGAAGAGAAAACGACAGCTTCAATGGCAAGAAGGAAATGTCGCTTTGGTTCTCCCGGTCTGAAAACAATCGAAGAAGTCATGAACTCGGAACATGGCGAAGAGGTTTCCGAAGAGAAACCGAACTTCGATTGGCGAAACTTGAAGGAACTGAAGATCGAAAAACAGAGAAAGTCTCTGTACTTAAGCAGGGAACAAGAGCAGAGGAAGAGAACAAAACAGAGTAGTCAAAGGAAAGTGAGAGCTTATTCTCCGAGAACAGTTTCGAGAGTCGAAACATGCAAGGTTAAAGCTCTCGAGGACATGAAGAAAGCAAAGCTGAAGGCGAAGACGAAGACGAAGACGAAGGCAAAGAAGGAGAAGATTATGACGAGGGTGCAGTCAAGGACAGAAGCAGGAGTGTTGGAAAGCTTTGCAGTGGTGAAGTGTTCATATGACCCTCAAAAGGACTTTAAAGATTCAATGGTTGAGATGGTTATGGAGAAGAAGATTAGAGAGCCTGAGGAGCTTGAACAGCTCTTGGCTTGTTATCTCACATTGAATTCTGATGAGTACCATGATGTGATCATCAAGGTGTTTAGACAGGTATGGTACGAGTTGGATTGTCAATTAAGAAGAAATGATCATGTACTAGTTTTTAGTGACTAATTTCTGTCTAGTTTAGTGATTAGGCAACGAAAGGGAAAACAAAATTGTAGATAAATAGATTTATGATCTGTAATATATTCTTTGCTTCTGAAATGCAATTATTTATTTATTTAGCTTTTAAATTTGTCTGAAATGTTAAATTAATCTGGCATTAAAGTTGGTTTGTGGGTGGAAGACAACATTGGTAGACCACTTTTGAAAGTGAAGATGTAAGATTTAAAAGCACATTTGAATTTGCAATGTTGGGACTCAGACTTTTGCATTTTGCTCAGCTGGGATCGTCTGTGAAAAAAATTCATCCAACAAAATTATTTGGCTTTTTGCATAATAATAAATCTTAAAACGAACATTGGTTAGGAAGTTGATAGAACCACTACAGAAAAGGCTCTCAATCCGTGTTCTTTGACGTTTACGTAATTATTTTTTATTTATTTAATTTTGTAAGGATTAAAAAAAGGAACTTCAAAGTTAAGAGTTCAATGTGAATTTGTTAAAACACGTTGGGATAAAACTAAAATCCTTTTATGATTAGGCTTGGTTGTACATTACTACAGTTCAATAACAAACTACCGAGTCTGAGAGGACCACTTGTGATGCTGTGAATAACGAAAGTAATCGCAAGAATACCTCTATCAAGTGCATAAGAGTAGTTTCCTGCCTTATATAACAGCTTCTTCATAAAATCAAATAATAATTTGATTCCAATTAATAAGCACTACAAATGAATCCGAATTGAAATACAATGAGCCCGTTTGTAATTGATTTTGACTACTTATTTTAATTTTTAAAAAGCGAATAGTAAAAAAATCAGGTGTGATGAATGTTTGACAATTTCTGTTTTTGGCGGTCGGCAGATTATAAAAATTATTGTGTAACAGTCGATTTAAAGAAAATTTGAGAAATAGTAAAAATTGTCTTTCAAAATCTGTTTGCATAATATAAATTATATAAATTGTTAAAAATATCATTTTACGATCTACATAATTTATAGTTTAACAAACACTTAGAAACACTTAGATGTTATTTTAAACAGTACAGCACACTTTTGTATATTAAATTTACCAAAAACTTTTTTTCCACAGCCAGTTCTTACTCACGGCTACAGTACAACTGCAACTGCAGTAAAATTACAGTACAGTTACAACGCAAAATAACAATATCAAACTGGCCCAATATCGAGTTACAGATAATCTATAACGGTTATCAACCGAGCAAACCATGATACAAATGTACGACAGTTTTCGCTCATAAGTTAGATAACCAACTGTTTAATCGTAAAGAAAAGTATTAGACATTCACTTTTCAGTATATCTTTCTTTCAGTATCTTATGTTACAAGATAAACAAAGCATATATCTAGATTCTGAATAGTAAAAAGAAGCTTCATTCTACTATGAGACAACAAGTACTGAAGTAACGCAACTATTTTTCTTTTCTTTTTTTTTTTTTTCTGATTCCCAATAATTCAAACTGTGGTCTTCTATGAGTTCAATAATCTAAATGAAATAAACGAATAATTTACACAGATATAAGATAGTACAAAAGCAACTAAAAGCAGTAACGGTAAACTGCTACTGTGGACTAGATGCATAAGAGTTCCAACTTCCAAGTAAAGCTTAAATCTACCACCAAGAAAATTTATGTATGTATATCTCTTTCAAGAATAACGAAAATAATCAAAGTTAGCTTCCAGTTACATCAAGAGAGAGAAACCATCTGTTCCAATGCTGCTACTCTGCCTAGATAGATGACCTGGGAAATGCAGTTGACAAATTGAAATGCTTAAGCAACCCAAAATTGTTTAACTGAACACGACAAGGGAAAAAAGAGTAAAATACCGAAAGACAGCATAGCACAGCTAAAGGAGTAAACCAGCATCATAGCATAGATATTTTGAAACTTTGTGAAGTTTAATATTCAACTATGTACAATATACAAAACACAAGGTTGGTTGTGCCGCTGTTGTCAAGAAATGCTTGTCAAACCCATAAATACTGAAAAGATAATTATTAGAGATTTGAGATAAGCTTCAGTGTAACGAGAGAGTTAGGATTTTTAGCTAGTTCTTGAAATGGGACCATTACTTGTCTGAATAAATTAGTCATATCCGTCCGACTTGTCACCATATCAAAGTGAGAAAGTTATAAAATACCAAATTCTTTGCCTTTTATTTCCTATTGTCGCCGTGATACTACCCCTAATTGTCCATCAACCATAGCTGATGGCAGAAAGCTAGTAGAATAAATAGAGCAAGATGTGGAAACATGAGACATATATTACAGGCTGTCATATGAATCATAAAAGCATAAATAAAATTCTGTTTCTACCAGTATCCAGAGTTCAGCGATTTCTAGAAGTTGCAAATAATAGTAAAATCATAACCGGACCTATATCAACATAATCATTATCATTTCACTCTCAATAAAGAAAAACCTAACGGAAGACTTTCAAGATAAGCCATTTGAACCATTGTCCAAAAAATGTGCACACAATTTTTAATGAGAAAATTCATAACTAGTAGAAAATGAAAATGGAGAAACGAGATTACTTACTCATCATTCAGTATGAAAAGCATAAGTTCCCATAGAAAATAGAGACACATCCGCATGCAGAACTCCCTGTGATTAGGATACAAATGCTCTCTTCAGATGCCGCAAAAATTTACAAATTGCACAGGCTAATCGGCAACTAGCATAAGATTTGCAATGTAAGACAACCAAATTTTCATGTCTGATTAAAGCAACAAATCCAAGCTACACATGAAAAGGATTTACTGCATATAATTCCAACAGTATAAAAGTGGTTGCTATTGTGGTAAGAAAGTCGACTAACAGGAAAGGTTGGAAAGGACAGATAGAAGTATTCCAAGAGCTACGATGCATGTTGCACATTCCACCATCTAGTCAAGACTATAGACATTGGAATGATGTTCTCAATCAAGATCTACTTAACGCAGATTAAAAACCTAGGAACATATTTGTGTAATGGATTTTCAAGATAAAACAATCAGCTATGTCTATATCTTATGTATAGCCATTTACGCATGTTATTTAAGTAAATTTGGAAGTTCAGAAATTCAATAGGTTACATCGTGTTGACATCAAGAAGACGACACTCGTTTAAGTCTATTTATCAAGGGAAAAAGAAATATAACAAGAAACTCTATTACCATGGCATTCAAAATACCAAAAGATCACACTGGTGAATAAATATCTTTTCATACTGAAATGGAAAGAAGAAAAATCAACATGGACAAGCTAACATGGAAATTTGTAGAACAGTACAAAGAAAATGACTTTGGTGCCCTGCCCCTTGGATCCTGGGGAAAATGATAAAAGGGTGTAGAAGGGAAATGACGCATCTCAATATGAATTCAAAATAGCAATACAGAAACATAATATATATATATATATATATATATTGTCAAGACATGAAAAATTCAACTAAGTCATAATAAACAGAGGGAAGCTCGTACATGAAAGGATAGACTTTCACACTAGCAGAAAACCAGAAAGCAGAGGGGAAAGTTGCAACGGCACAAAATACCAAGCAGGTTCTTTGAATTCTTAACTTGTCACATTCCTAATGGCATCCTTGTGGATGGAAGCAAAAATCACTGAAGGATGAGGCTCAAAAGTAAGCAAATTCTTATAGGCTCATACTAGAATGAACTAATGTCATTGTTATATTTAGAAAAGAAAAAAAAAATAGAGTGAAATCGAGGTAACCTTCTACTCTTACCAGAAAAAATTGAGCATACCTGTGTGTGATATTGGGGCATCAAAATCTAAATAATCAAGTGCTATCAAGTTTTCTCTGCCGGTGCAAGATGCCCCAGCTGTTCTGTAAGATTATTTGCATTCCTAATACTCCACCAAAACTTGTCACCAGGATTGCTTTCATTCCTTCTTTCATCAGAATCCTTTCTTTCTGACTGAACTTCCTGTGTGTCGGTGGAACCAGGATTCTCAGTCAAGAACTGTTGCCAGAATACATCGTTGACCCCAATTGCCACAGTAGTAGTGGCCCCATTCTCTGGTTCCTTTGCGGATTGTTCCTTACGGGCAACAGGTTCAGAAGCAACGATTAGAACAGGATCAGAAGGAATGATTGGAACAGGATCAGAAGGAACGATTGGAACAGGATCAGAGTTAACATCAATTCCAGGGGATTTAGGTCGAATGTCAATATTAAGCTGTACGCATGAGATAGCTGGACTTTCAACACAACCTGTAGACTCATCCAACTCCAGGTTTGAACTAAGTTGTGCATGAGTAAGAGAAAAATCATGAACAATATCCTCCCAAACTGTCAGGGATGCCTCCAACTGCTCTATCTGGTCCGCATTTAAATTCAAAACAGAATTAACATCAACATTTTCTTTAAGTATCAATTCAGAACTCCCTATTGGGTTATCTTCGGCGCCAGCAGCATCGTAAAAGTAACCAATTTTCGGCAACCTTCTCTTTCTGAAATGGGCCTCCAGTTGTGGCACAACATCCATGGCAATCCCTCGTTTCTGCAAAACCTGAGTTAACAAAGAAACAATGCTTTGTTGTCGCCGTTCAGTGCTATGAAACCGTTCCTTCAAATCATGCTTTTGCATTTCCAATCCCCGCCGCTCATGCTCATACCTCTGTGACTCCAAAACAAGCTGCTGTATGTCACGTTGATGCCTCTCAATCTCATTTTTAAGGCTCTGTCTTTCGGATTCAGCCAACTGCGGAGTTCCCTGTCCTTGAAGATTCTGCAAAGAATGGCTGTGAACTGGCTTCCTTCTATGGATATTCTTCATAAGGTGCGGTTGACCCCTTATGAAATCATCATTTGCAAATTCCCATTGCTCCGGATCAACTTTTCTAAAACCCTATAGCGGTAATAAAGTTTCAGAAACAATTTACTAACCACTACTATTGGAAAATAAACATATCAATGGAAAACCTGAAAAATGACATGACAAAAGAAACCAAGTGACTTACATATGTATTCAACTGCCTGATGAAACTTGAGAAGTTATTGTGCTTAAAGAATCTGGGCAGCAAATCCCTCGCAAACTCGGGCGGATTCCACACAATGAAGCTTTTGTTAGAGGAACTCCATGACACAACTGAATCTGTGGAAGGGTCAACTATCATCTCATACGTCTTTGCAAGGAACGGAGGCAGTGAATTCGAGCTGCCCTGAGCTTCCTCCATCCCAGTTCACTAATAATAAACCTTATCACAAACCTAAGACTTCAAATTCCGAAAACCAGAACTGAAACATCAGTCACTCATCAGAATCATGCCATAACGCTATGAAATCCCAAAACAACCAAAAATACTCAAAAGCCCTCCTTGTACAAACAGACCCTTATAAAAATCAAATCCAAAACCTTTGAAGATTCCAACCACGACAAAAGAACAAAACCCTCTAGTAGCTTCCAGAAAACCCGATTCAAAACCCCTTGAATAGGCACCACCTCCAGGGGTTTTCAAATTCAACCCAAAAAAAATAAATAAATGAAAAAAGAAAAACCCTTTCTGGGATGGAAATTTCCAGCTCAGGTATTCGAGGCAAGATATCCAAATAAAGTCAAACCTGCGAATTTGAGGAATGAACCAAAACCCACGAATCAATGAGAAACCAAAGCTAAAATCCAACCAGGAAACGACCCGAAAATTCCTCTGTTATGAGTTGGAACAACAACAACAAGAAAAATAAATAAATTAATCTAAATTAAAAAAAAAAAAAAACAAACAAACAAAAACAAACCCAACAACAACCATTCTGACAAGTCTTGACTCGTTTTGGACAATAGCGTTAAAACTAAATTCCACCATTAGAAAAGTTTTCTTTTGTAAAAGAAAATAATAATGAATAAATGAAAGAAAGAAAACTTGGAGCTAAAGTAACCCAACAAAAAAATAAAAAGAAAAAAGTGGCTTTTAGTTGCAGAAAGCTTTTCAAGCTTACCTCAGAGAATTAACACAGAGAAGAAGAAAAGGGTCTCGAGGTCATAGCAAGAGAGAGAGAGAGTATGTATGTGTCAGAAAGAGTGAGGAGAGAGAAAGCAAAGGAAAGGAAGGTTCAGAGAAATAGCTGAGAGCATCGAAGACGATTTGTCTTCGGTAGTGGGTTTTGGGTTTCAGAAGAATCTCTCTCTCTCGGGATCCTCATTCTCGAAAGAACCGCGTTCAGATTATTTTCACCCTCTCTCCCCATGATTTTTCTTTTTTTTTTTTTTCAATCGGTCTTTTACAATAACGAGAAGTCCAAGTCCATGAGTTTCATGTACTTAAGGAAAGCTGTGTGTATTGTATTAAGCTTTTGATTGGATGGTCAACGTACGATTTTGGACAGCCGGGTTTTTCCTGTTATTTTTCCTTTTTTATTCCCCCGAAAACTCTAATTTTCCTCTTAAAGTTTAAAGTTTCTTGATTAACATGGACCATTTAGACAAAACCCTACTCTCTCTCATGGTTCCTATATCTCTGTCTTGAGATTTTCTCACGTGCATACTATGATTTGAATATTTTGGAGATTTTTCATGGTAAAATTCGTTAAAATTACATGAATTTTACACAATTTGACCCAGTTCGAAAACAAGTAAATAGACTACATTCAAGATGCAATCAATTAAGTCCGACGTTTTGTAGAGTTAAGTGTTAGAGACAAAAAAGCATGTCGAAAATCAAGAATGATTTACGACAACTCTATTAGCTTTTTGGTCTCTTGTTTCCGTTGGTTTTTAAAATTCCATTAATTATATTAGATAAGATGACATTAATATATGGGATAGAGAGAATGAGATTTTAAAAAATCACGTGCTTTAGGTAAATAAGCAGTATCAAAACTAAAGATCTACGAAGTTTCATTTAACTTTAGTCTCTAGTTTCCGTTAGTGTTTAAAATTATGTTGGTAATACTAGGATGTCATTAATACGTACGGAGTAGAAACTGAGATACTTTAAAAGGTAAATAAGAGGTATTCAAAAATCGACAAAAAATTTTAACGTTTTTGGTAATTATAGTTTTTTGGTTCCGTTAGTTTTTAAAATTTTGTTGATTCTATATTAGGTAAGATATCATTATTAAGTGGCACAGAAAAGATAAGACTTAAAAAAGATCGTGCTCGAGATAAAGTAGCGGTATCAAAAACTAAAAAAGATTTCCAATACCTCAATTAGCTTTAGTCTCTAGTTTCTATTAGAAGTTTAAAATTACATTGTAAATATAAGAAAGATGTCATTAGTAAATACGTGACAAAAAATGAGAGGTTTTAAAAGCTTTGATCTTTAGATAAAGAAAAACTATTTAGATTACAATAGTAATTTATAATGTTTTTTTTTTTTTTTGTTCTAGTATCTAGTTTTCTTTGGTTTTTAAAGTTTCTTTAGAAGAGAAAAAATGTCATTAATAGATGGGCGGAGGCAAGGTTTTAAATTAAAGTTAAGGAGGCAGAGGTAAAGAAGACAAAAAGAAAGAATTATAACTTCTTCTAACTTTAGTTTCTAGTTTCCACCAGATTTAAAATGTCTTTGTTATATAGTTTAGATGCCATTACTAGGTGAGACAACGAAGAGCTGTACATTTGATTTCCATTTCTACTAGTATAGTATATTTTTCATACTTGAATACAGAATGTTCACAGTAAAGGTAAATTATATTGGTGATTATTTAAATGTTAATGTACGATATTTGTTTCTAATCCTAAATTCAGAGGATTTGCCCCATATCCGGTTAATATCCACAACGGGAAAGTTGTCTTTTTTTTCTTTTTTTTTTTAAGAAAAAAGTTTTCTTGTTTTAATAAAAAGGAAGGTGGGCACGTCCAAACCCCTCGCCATACACGTGGTTTTGACTTCACTTACTCTTTCGCTTAAAGAATAAAAGCAATTATGTAAAGATATTTGTTTGTTTGTTTTTCCTTATCTTATTCTTCTTTCTTTTTTTTTTTCAATGCTTTCTTAAAAATATTTTTTTAAAAAAATACTTTTTACTGGAATTTTTTTTAATATATTCTTAGCTTTGTTTGTCCTTGTAGAGATATTTGGGGATTCTTGCATTTTTGGAAGAAACTCTTATTTTGGGGCTTAATTATAATTTTAATTTTTGCATTTAGTTTGATTATATTTTGTATTTTGATTATTATTAATAATATCTTTTAAAATTAGAAATTACTTATCTATCTCCACCCACTTTAACTCGTGACTCTTTCCATCCATTATTTTAATAATTGTTTGGGGAATTAAAGTGAGTTTTTTTTTATACTTAGTATTTTTATAAATATTTTTTTCTTTTTTTTTTATAGCCAATGACAGAATATATATACTTTTATATTTGGTATACCAACTTATATACTAATTTAGTTTATATACTAAGTATATTAATTTTATATTAGACATATCATATTTTAAAAGGTACACTAACAGAGATGGAGTGATATTGTTCCTACTCAATTTTATATTTCCTTTTTACAAAGTCTAATTTTTCACATATATTTATAAATTTTTAATTTAAATTACATGTAAAGTCCCTACTAAAAAGCAGAGAAAATATAAAAGAATATCCCAACATTAAGGATAGCAATTTGTGTTGACAGCCCAGTTCATGTCAAGCTGATGTCCAATATATATTGAAACTTGGATCCGGAGGTGAAAATGCTAAAACATTACCTTGTAGTTTTATTATTCTAATAATTTATAAAGAATAAAGTTGGTTATTCAAAGACATTCCAATAACTATCATCTTCTAAAATAAAGGAAATACATTCAAAAAGAAAATCCTAGAATCCCAAGAATCAAGATTGACTTATTCAGCCATAACTCACAAGATACACTTTTCAACACTCTCCCTCAAGCTAGATTGTATACATTATATAAGCCTAACTTGCTAATCAACTTCTCAAAGATTGATCTTGGGAGTCCCTTTGTAAGGATGTCTGCTATTTGTTCAGAAGAGTTCACATAAGGAATACAGAGTGTCCCATCTTTAATCTTTTCTTTAATAAAGTGTCTATCAACCTCCGCGTACTTTGTTTGATCATGATGTACTGGATTATTAGCTATATTGATAGCTGCTTTGTTGTCGCAATACTATTTCATCAATTTTTCATCTCATATTTGGAGTTCTTTCAACAGTAATCTCAACTAAATTAACTCGCTAACTCCATTAGCCATAGACCATAATTCAGCTTCTGTACTACTCCTAGCAACAATATTCTGCTTTTTGCTTCTCCAAGTAACAAGATTGTCCTAGACAAATGAGCAATATCATGAAGTTGACTTTCGGTCTATAATTGATCCTGCTCAGTTAGCATCAATATAAATTTCATCTTCACGAGAATTCCCCCTTTTAAAAAACAAACCTCGTCCTGGACTCTCTTTGAGATATTTCAAAATACGAATTACAGCTTCATAGTGTTTTTCATATGGAGTATGCATAAATTGGCTTACCAGGCTTACTGCGAATGCTATGTCAGGTCTTGTAAGGGAGAGATAGATTAGCTTCCTAACTAGGCACTGGTAACTACCCTTGTCAATTGGTGAATCGGAGTTTTGTTCCCCTAATTTCACATTAGGATCTATAGGAGTTTCCACTAGTTTACACCCTAATAACCCTATATCCTTCAAAAGATCTAGAACATACTTCTTCTGTGATATAGTAATCCTAGTTTTATTTCTAGCTATCTCCATGCCTAGGAAATATCTCAACATTCCCAGATCCTTTATCTCAAATTCATCAGCCAACCTTCTTTTCAATTTTTCTATTTCACAAAAATCATACCCATTAAGATAATATCATCAACATATACGATGAGTATAGTTGACTTTTCTCCCTCATGTTTATAAAACAATGTATGATCAGTATGAGCTTACTCGTACCCTTGATGAAGAATAACTTTGATGAATTTTTCAAACCATGCTCTGGGTGACTGTTTTAGCCCATAGAGAGACTTCTTTAGCCTACATACTTGACTTGGCTTTCCTGGAATTCTATACCTAGGTGGTAACTCCATATAGACTTTTTCATTTAAATATCCATTCAAGAATGCATTCTTGACATCGAGTTGATGAAGAGGCCAATCTAAATTAATAGTCAAAGAGAGAAGAACTCGAACAGTGTTAAGTTTGGCCACAAGTGTGAAAGTTTCCTAGTAATCTATCCCATATATTTGGGTGAACCTTTTTGCTACTAGACGAGCCTTATATCTATCGATGGAACCATCATGTTTGTATTTCACAGTAAATACCCATTTGCACCCAACAGGAATGACATTTTTGGGTTTCTGAACAATTTCTCAAAGTGTTGTTTTTTTTCAAGGCCTTCATTTCTTCTTATACTGCCCTTTTTCCAATTTGGATCTTGTAGTGCCTCTTCCATTATTTTAGGCGTTTTAACTTCTGTTAAATTGGACACAAAATTTCGCATAGAGGAAGACAAATGATCATATTTGACAAATTGTGCAATAGGGTGCTGAGTACAAGATCGAACGCCTTTCCTTAATACAATAGGAAGATCATCAGTATTTACTAAGGGAGAATTACCTGAGTCCAAGTCTGAATCATGACATGTCTCGAGAGGTATAGGAGTTTCCATACTATGCTGTTTGTTTCTTCGAGAATAAACACGAAGTTCAGATTTATTTTGTTGGTTGAGACTAGGTAGCTGGGCATCCAGATTGGGCAAGTCAGTTTCTGTTGATTTTTCATTTGTTCTTTATTTTCAATGATATCAGAATCCAATATGTCACTTGCGATGGGAGTGGAAAAATTGGGAAAATTGGGAATAGAAATATCTGTAGATAATTACCAAAAATTACCTTCATTTTTATCTCAATTCTCGTCTTGAAAGGAATTTTTGTAAAATGATTGATTTTCAAAAAAGTTTACATCCATGGACACCAATAATTTCCTTTTTTCAGGATTATAGCATTTATATCCTTTTTGATTTGCAGCATATCCCAGAAAAATGCATTTATGTACTTTTGGTTCAAGTTTATTCCTATTGGTGTCATGGTTGTGAATAAAAGCTGTGCATCCAAAAATCTTTAATGGCAAATGATTAATAATGTGATTTTCAAGAAAAATTTGAGAAAGAACATATAATAGAGTTTGAAATTTCAGAACATTTGTTGGTATTTTATTAATGAGATAGCAAGCAATTAGAACAACATCACCCCAAAAGTTTTTAGGAGTATTAGTTGTAAACATAATTACCCTAGCAACTTTTAAGAGATGACGATTTTTTCTTTCTGCTATGCCGTTTTGTTGAGGTGTTTTAATGCATGAAATTTGGTGAATTATCCTATTTTGATCTAGATAATTTCCCAAAATTTGGTTAAAATATTCTTTTCCATTATCAGTTTGTAAGACTTGAATATTTATGGAAAATTGATTTTTAACCATGCAATGAAATTTTTTAAACACAAGTTCAGCATCAGACTTATCTTTCAATAAATACAACCAACAAACACGAGTATGATCATCAATAAACGTAATAAACCAATATTTAGAATAAATATTCTGAAATCGAGACGGTCCCCAAATATCACAATGAATAAGTGTAAACAGTTTAGAAGCCTTGTAAGGTTGTGGTTTAAAAACAGCCATTTGATGTTTAGCAAGTTGACATATTTCACACCAACATTCTTATTTCGAAATAAGGAAGGAAACAAATGTTTTAAATATGGAAAACTTGGATGCCCTAATCTAAAATGCCACAGCATAACCTGGTCATTGCTCGAAGAAGATGAAGAATCCCAACAAACTGTATGAACTTATTTTTCCTCGTTGATATCTTCAGTAAAGTAGTATAGTCCTCTATATTCTCTAGCACTGCCAATCTTCTTCCTAGAACGCTGGTCCTAAAATTCACAATGATTTTGTGAGAATACTACTTTACAATTGCAATTTTTCAAAATTTTACTCACATATAGCACGTTACAAGATAAATTTGGAACATGTAAAACTGACTTAAGGACAAGAGTGGAGTTAATTCTAATTGTTCCAGTCCTTACTATTGGAGATAATAACCCATCTGCTATTCTCACTTTTTCACGCCCACCATTAGGAACATAAGTAGTGAATAATTATGCACAACTTGCCATATGATCTGAGGCGCCTGAATCAATAATCCAAGATCCTTTCTTCTTCACTATACAATTAATGGCAGATAAGAAATTACCTTTTGGGCTATAAGAGAGGCACTGTGACTTTTTTCAGGAGTAAGCAATTTATAAAGGCATTTAATTTGGTCTTTGTTTAATGAGAGACCACTAAATACTTCTCCCTATTTCTGATATGAGGATTCTGCACCAGCTTGATAGGCTCAGGTATCACAGCATAGGGTCCACTATTGCTTTTGATTTTCTTTATTTGGTGGCTTACTATGGAGTTTCCAACACGTGTCTCTGGTGTGGTTAGTTCTTTGACAAAAATCACACCACAGATTACCTCTTCGACCATGTCTGGAGTCATTTGAATGGGATCCATCACCATGGCTCTGTTCCTGCCGATTTTGTTCCTGATTTCGAGCGATTAAGGCTGAGACTTTAGATTGAGAAAGATGTTTTGATTCACCTAGCATATTCTTCTTCCTCTATCTTCTCGGCATACTTCAGTGAAGACATCATCAATCAGTGGCAAGGGTGATTTCCAAGCATTCTTCCTCTCACTTCATCCAAGTTCTTGTTGAGTCCAGCAAGGAAATCATATGTCCGAGTTTTTTCTACATGTTAGTATATTTTTCTGCACAGTCCAGGCACCAGTTGCTTGGTTCAAAGAGATTGAGTTCCTGCCAGATTTTTGAGAGTGTCGTAAAGTACTCGTTCACATCCATATCTCCTTGTTTGAGTTCTCATGCTTGGTCCCTGAGATCACAAAGTTGAGCAGAATTTTCTAAATCTGAGTAAGCACACTTTACCTTATCCTAAATTGCTTTCACTATAGTATGAACCAGGAATAGAGATCCAATTTTTTCTTTCATAGAGTTGATAAGCCATGCCATTACAAGAGCATTATGGGTATCTCATGTTGAGTAGGCAGGATCCGATGGGTTTGGGTTTTTAATTGACCTATCTATATAGTTGATTCTCCCTCTCCCTCGTTTAACAATTTGGACTGATTGAGACCATTGGAAAAAAAATTTTCCATTCAGTTTGTATGGAGTGATTTGGAGGGAAGAATTATCAAAGGGAACAATGGGGTTAATTGTAAGGTTAGGTGTGGAAGATTCAGTAGAATCATCCTTCTTCCCATCCTTACTTAACCCAGTAAGGGCCTGCTTATAGCTATCATCCATTGCCTCTCTCCTCAACGGTATCCCAGCTTTGATACCATGAAACTTGGATCCAGAGGTGAAAAGGCTAAAACATTGCCTTGTAGTTTTATTATTCTAATAATTTACAAAGAACAAAGCTGGTTATTTAAAGACATTCCAGCAACTATCATCTTCTAAAATAAAGGAAATAAATTTAAAAAACAAATCCAAAAATCCCAAAAATCAAGGTTGACTTATTCAGCCATAACTCACGAAATACACCTTTCAACATATATACAAATTTGTTTAACCAAAAACCAATCTGTGACCCATCATGTCAAAAATCTTCAGCACTAACCTAATCGGCCTGTAAACAAGTTGGCCCGAACTCAACTCATTTGACTAGTATAGATAAACAACACATAACTCATAATCTATTTTTAATCTGCTAACCCCTTTGACCCACCAACACTTTTATAACCCACATATTTTACTATTATTTTCTTTTTTTTAAAGCCTATTTTAGCCTTATTTTAAAATAAATAAATAATGTGTGCAAAACTTTTGTACAAATTAAAGTATTCACTCTTTATTTATAATACGTAATAAAAAGAAATATTATTTTGTCTTTATATTCTTTTATTAGTTATTTTGAATTAAGAATTTTTTTATTATTTAATTATTTATATATTTATTTGCGGATCAAACTGGTCAATCAGACAAGTTGACCCGAGTGTAACCTGTACCTTAATTTGTAACAAGCAAGTCGATCTAATTTTAACCTACACTTTTCGCCTATTCTGACCCACTAATATAGTCTTATATTTGTTTTAGATTATTGTCTTGTAATCCCGAATTACCTTCCCTACTCAAAATAAAAGTTTTTCATTCCCCCTCTGAAAACCCTCTACAAAATGTAATTTTAACCCCCCATAGACAAAAATCTTTGCTCCATCGATGTACAATAATATAGCATCACATTCAATTAATGAATAGTGGAAAACAATATCTGATAATTGTTTTTCTTCCGTAAAATATTCTTCAACATGAAGAATATATATAGGTGCCAGTATTTTGAGATTATCCAAAGTGCAATCATTTACATTGAATAGAAAAAGGATTTCGCTGAATAATTAGTATTTAATCTTTTTAAATGTTCTTTTATTTTATTTTAACTAATATCGAAATAACTGCAAGTAATTTGATCTTTTTTTCCTGCCATATAAACAATGTATTAAATTTGTAAGTATAAAAGGAATTTCTGAGCATTTTTAATTCATATTATTATTCAAGTACAAAGTTTGGAGGAAGATTTTGAAATACTAGGACTGATTTTTACAAAGAATGTTTAGATCACTTTCCATTGAAAAAATAGGAAAAAAGTGAACATGAAAATTCTTCATCCAATAGTATAAACACAGGGGTGTAATATCAATGGAATAATTGCAATATAAGTGAAAAATAAGCAAGAAGGAGGGTGAGTATGGGTGAATATGGTGTATGGGCGAGTACGGTGAAAGACAGCAAGTACAGGAGAAAGGGTTAGGGGAGAACATTGAAATCACAAAATTAAATTAAAGGTTAATTTAGGAATAATTAGGAGTATAATGAGTAATAATTAAATTTTACATTTTAGTGAGGAGAGTAGTTTTATAAATACAAGTTTGATTGTTGAAACTTGCAGACGAGTTTGAGGAAAAAAGGAACACTCAAGAGCGATTCAATCATGCATCATACTGGAAGATCTCTCGATTGAGAGCGAGATAATAATTCTTTTTTACTTTTTATTTAACATGTAACGTATAAATTTTTCTTTTTTCTGCTGCATATTAAATTTATAAATAGGCTATGTTGAATTCATAAATATGTTATTCTCCATATAGTAGACTCTAACGTGACTTTTGATTTTGTTATAACAGGTAATAAAGACACAAAAATTCCCTAACTTATGGCCCCCCCTTTTTTTGAATTTTATTTTAGTTTCAAAGACTAACTTAACTTTTGATTTTTACAAATCAATGTCTGATATTTTGAATATCTATAAATGTGTATCATACACAAGCTAAGTGATTTAAACAGGAAATAGAAAAAATTGCAAAAAAGTTTTCTAACAGTTAAATGTACTAATGAAATTGTTTTATAATTAGTTTTTATATAAAACAGAAACAAAAAAAAGTTGGAAAGAGAAAAAAAGCCATAAATAATTACTGTTTAAGCTCTTTAATAAGTTATGAAGGGTTCTTCAATCTTTTTACTTGCTCCTTTCAAAAAAAAAATCTTTTTACTTGCTGTACACATTTATAGAGATTTCAAATATTAAAGTATTACTTTGTAGAAATTAAAAAGATCGGGTAGTTTTGCAAAAAAAAGAAAAAAAGTGTTAGTTTTTTTTTTCCTTCTTGGAATAAATCATGTTAGTATTTATCCTACTAAAATATTTAATTTTTAGTGCAATCTATATGCCAAGCCATACGCATAATACGCATAAGACTGTGAGTAAAAAAAAGGTTTGAAAAAAGAGCATGCTCACTTGCAAATAGTAACGGGCTAGGAATAGCAAAGGGAACTTGATCGGGCTAGAACAACTCATCCCATCTGATAAGGTTTCTAAAACTTTTATCTATAAAAATCTAAAAGAATTACAAAAATACAGAGGTCAGTTTTCTTCTCCAATTCCTGTATAGTTTTTATTAGAAAAATATCATTTTTAAAAAAGTTTTTTAAAAAATACTATTTTCAAAATAGTCATTAGTTGCCAGTTTCTATAAATTAATTAATGGTTATCAATTACCAGTTATAAATATCTTTGATTACTAGTCACCAATATTCGAAAATTAGTTATCATTTTATTTTCCAAGTCACTAGTTACTATTTTAACAAAAGTCATTTTTCTAAATTTTTTTCTAATAAAAACCGTACTAGATCTTAAAAAAGCATATACAACCGTATTTTTCTAATTTCTTTATTCTAAAAATACAGTACAAGGCCTAATTTTCATAACTCATAACTGCAGAGCCCATCTCCTATCCATACCAACCAAACAATTGGGTTGTTCTTCGGTCATTGTAGCCTTATCTATCTAGAGAAATTTACACCTAATACTCTTTATATTTGTTTTCATAATTATCTATTTTTATTTTTTTTAAAGTACCCATTTTTATGGAATATATTTCAGAATACGAGTGATATATATTTATAATGTAAATTTTTATCTATGAACTATATGTTTTATGTATAAAATATGAACTCCATATAGTACAATATAAATATTTACTATAGTTTATGTTTTCATTATTCATTATATACCATGGTATATATTTTATATTTAAAATATTAGTGCTTTATATTTCTCAAAAAACGGGTATTAGTGACGTCACATAAACAAAAATGGATATTTATGAACTTTTCCTATCTATCTATCCGTAGTGCAGATTAAAGGGCCCAATCGAGCTCTCAACAGTAACCAACGGTGAAGGTTTACCCAGATGCATTATTATCATTTACGTTAAATAACTAAATATTAATGTTATTGTCATTGTTATTGTATTTTTATTTTGGGTTATTATTGAAAAAGACCTTGAGTATTTAAATTTTGGCCAAAAAAAAAATTCTTGGTTTTCGATTATATATATATATATATAAAACACCCATTATCTTTATTTAATTTAGAAAAAGAATCTTGAGTTTTTAGTTATATCAAATAAAACATTTGGATTATAAAGTTGAATCAAATTAACTTGCGAAATAAATCAAAAGACTAATTTTTCTTGGACGCACACTATTATCAGTGATTATGCAAGACTATTTACCATGTGGGACTTTACATTGGCAAACATTTCAATTGGACGAAAACTATGTCATTCTATACTAAAATATTGACTTCTTAGTTAAAATAAATTTTAAAAAATAATTTATAAGTATTTAAAAAATAAAATCATTTCTTAATCACTATATATATATACACACACACGTTGATTAAGTTTCTATTTTTGATTCAATTTGATTGAATTTCAAAATTTTAAGATTTTATTTAACATAATTAGAAATCCAAAGTTTTTATTGCTAGAATAAAAAAAATTCAAGATTTTTTTTTGATAATAACCCATTTTATTTTTAAGAAATAGGAAGAACTGAAACACAAATGAAAAGATTGATGTGAAAAGTTTGAAGAAAGGGTATGGTTGCAGAATTAATGAGTTGATTTTGAGATATTTATATATTTGGTAGAAGATTAAATTGTAAAATTAGCGAAGAGAAAAAAATTACACGGTAAATAATAGAGAGAGAGAGAGAGAGTTTATGAGGTGTGAGGACCCAAAAACATGTGTAAACGACGTGCGTAGTCCATTTTAGATAATTAAATCAAAAGAAAGATCAACTGTTAAGATAAAAAAAATAATAATAAAAAAAGGACATAAACATTATCAATTGAACAAGGATAATGGTAACTATCAAAAGAAGGACATAAATATGATCAATTGAACAAGGATAGTGGTAACTATCAAACTTTATATCTCACCTTTTTAATATTATTTAATGTAAATCTTTTTAATATTACCTAATGACGTGTGATTTATATAATTTATGAATTCTATTCAACACACTACTCATCGTAAACATGTTAACAACTTATCTACTAAGTGCACTAAAAAGGTAATAAATAAAATGTGATCTAACATTATCCACTGATGAACAGTGTGTCTGTTCCTGTTTTCCATCCATAATCGATCTCCTAACATCTATAAGGGGGAAAAAAAAAAAAAGCAAATTATATCTAAGCCATATAAATGTATACCTCCTAGCTAGTCAAAGTTTCTATAGTTCATTCATTTAAATAGAACTGGGATCTCCACTCAATATAAGTTATACACCTAGTCACCATTATCCATCAACTTAGACGATAAACAGCGGTCATCATCTATCAATTATTATCCCTTCGTAGAAATAGTGAGAATATATTTATAAAAGACTATATATATATATATATACTCATACACAGATTTCATAAAAATTCTCACTGGTTTAATTTGTCTTTTTTTTTTTAAAAAAAAAAACTACAAAATTTAGAACAATATTGATTTTGACCATTTTTTAAAACAAGATAATGTTTAAGATATCAACTTTTGTACTAAATTTTGAATATTAATACATGTGGTATATGATTTGTCATCAATCAATTAGTAATAATGTTTAATTTATTTATAGTAAATTTTAACATATTAATTAGATGATGATAACTTATATACTACATGATGTTTAGTACAAAAAATTTGGTACAAAAATTAGAATATGTAGTATTATCTTTTAAAACATGTGATAAAAAAAATAAAAAAATATTTATAAAATGAGAATTTTCATTTAATGAAATTTTCAGAATTCTAAAATTGTTTAATTCTAGACCTCAATCGAAATTTTTTTATGATAGTAAAAAAATATCGAGTGAAGGAAGCATAATTTTCTTCCACGGTTGACGACAAAGTGTTATAAAGTATTTTAACATTAGTTAGGGAAGAATGTATCTTAACAATTTTAAAAGTATAGCATAGTAATGAAAACTAATTTTAATAACATTCATAAATGAGTCATCCTTTTTTGTCATCTGAGTATTAGTAGACTTCCGAATGTAAATACTTTTAAAAATTTCTATTAGAAAATATAATTTGTGGACTTCTATATTCACATTAAAAAAAAAAAAAAAGAGAGAGAGATGGGAAGGAGCCGGTGGGTTAATGGTGAGTCCATAATTGACATTAAAAATGTGATACATAATCCCTTAAAAAAAAAAAACGAATGTGATACATAATAAAAGACACACCCGTGCCAGCTTATATAACTCAGGTTAGGCCTTAGAAGAGGCCTCAGCTCTGAGATGGTCAATTAGTCAAAGCTCGGTTGGGAAGGAAGACACAGTGCCTCGTGGTCGTGGGTGGTTAGCATGTCGGCCATCACGTGCCCCACACATTTTAACCAACATGAAATTCATTCATTATTAGGATATTACATGGGACCCACTCCACTCATCACCATGAGAAATAATAATAATTATTAATAATAATAAATAAATAAATAAATATATATATATATATATAAAAAAGGGGGGGTTCACTCACTCAGGCCACCGCAATCGGTGCCACGCACGATGGAAGAGAAAGGTGCCTGCCTAAGGCCCTCGACTCCCTCCTATAAGAAGGCTTAGGCCTCCGGCTAAAAAAAGAAGCTTAGGTCCCCAACGGGCCAAGGACCATGGCTCATGTTAGGTTTAGCTCGGCTTAGTGGGGGCCCACCTTGTGGCGGACCCAATTGGGGTGGATTCCAATCGAGTTCATTAATGAGCTGTTACCCCATTGAGTCCGCGGCGCACGTGCACATTTTCGAGTACTTGGATATTTGGACGACACCTCTGTGGTTTGTGGGACCAGTGGGACATCCGGCCTCCCAATCTATAGCAAGTTGTTTGAAACTTGAAATAATTATCCATTTTTTTTTTATTAAAAGAGCAGATAATTCGAATGGTGGGTCACTCTTAGAGCGACTTTCATTTGGTTGGATTTTTACGGGTGATACGAAGCTTGAATCTTTGACCCACTTTTTCTAAGTGAGAAAATATTTTTAAAAAAGTGTTTTATAATTTAGATTCCCTTAACAATTGAAACGATTTAATCGCGATTAAAGAATATATCAATATAATGTTGGATAAATAAATAAATAAATAAAATAATAATAATAATATGCTTAATACATCCCTCTTATTACAATGCAATATTTTTTTTATGTTTATCATTTGTAAATAATCAACTCAATGTTTTTTAATTGTTCCAACATATAAATTTATACTAATTGGGATGACTTTCAACTTCCCTACTAAAAAGGATCTTGACTTCTCAATTATACAAAATGTATTTCAGATTACTTTAAATTTATACAAATCTGAAATATATATGACTTGTGAGGATATTATATTGCAAAATTAAAAATTTGATTTTTTTTCTACAGAAAAAAAAAAGGATTTTTTTCGTCATTATTCCCTATTAAATAGTAGAAATATTTTAAAAATCTTAAATATGATAATTTTATAATAATTAGTAAAGTCAAAATAAATCAAATGTCAAATCAAATTGATATATGTTATATTTGTGGGACCCGTTTCTAAGCCATACGCCATGTGGAAGACCACGCGGGTCGCACGTGATCTCACAATCGGCCATTGAGCCGTCCGAAGTTATGGCCGAGCCCATTACTGATCCTGGACAGTTTGGCCCAGTCTGACCCCAACCTCGACAGTTGGGGGTCGGAAGCCCTAAGGGTCTGCCACTTGAGTACAGTGGCCCTTACCTCGACAGTTTGGAGGGTCAGAAGCCCCAATGGTCTTCCAACTAAATACAATGGAAAGCAACTCACGGCTCCAGACCCAGACAGAGCATTTAATGCGATCCTGGGTAGGCATGCGCAAGGGAGAAGCCGTCATGACAGAACGGCGATTTACCCAAATCTTACCCCTGACAGATTGAAGCCATAGGTGGCGGCGGAAATCAGGCCATTGCAACACAGAAGAGATCGCAGAAATCTCGGCCCGTGACCTCTGAAAAAGATTTTGAGGAAAAAAGTACTCAGTCCTGAGATTGAAACCGGTATGACTCACAATCTCGGGACTATATATATAAGAGTCATGCGTTCCCGAAAGGGGCATGTACGCTTACGAACAGAAATATATAGAAAAGTCTGTGAACAAAAAACATATATATATTCATACTGAAATATTTCATTGCTATCCAGTATCAAAGATAAACCACTGACTTAAGCATCGGAGAGTATTTGCAGGTAGCCATCCCTGCCTCTCCGATCTTGCTTGGAGTTTAGAATACTTTGGGATAGTAAGGACACGTGGACAGTTGGAGAATATAGCATCAGCAGTTTGAGACACGTGGACGGCTGGCGGGAAACCGCTCCAACAATACTTATACTACATTAAGAATATAGTAAAGTCTAGCAAATTTGGCATTGAATTGAAGATATTCTTACTCGATATATATATATAAAAGAGGCTTTGGAAAGGGCAAGTGCTCATGTTTTGTTACTTTTTTTTTCCTATTTGAAATTTTTGGCCACCGAAATTTAACGTAAGAAATTACTATGCAAAACTTTCTTCTTTGTTAAAAGTCTCCCTTTTCTGATTTGTTTATTTATTTTACGAAGATAAACCAAACATAACCAGAAGGTGGCTTGAACCAGTTTTTTGTGGGGGTCTGCCGTCTACCATAGCCCAATGGTACACACAACAAACAAACTGTACAAGAGCAGCATTAGTCAATTGGATAGCCTCGCTAAGCCAGTCACCTAATTTTGGAAGGTGGCGCATACCAGTTGGGCCCCACCATAACTTATTCATCGTACTTAGCACTCACACGCAATCTGGATTGGTCACATGACCATCAGAACGACACCCAAAACGACGTCGTTTTGATAGAGTTAATAATTGAATACCCTCAAAACACTCAGCAGCAACAGACACTGACAAAAATGGACAGAGCAATCCCAGGCTGCTGCAGCCACCGCACGCCGGCACGAAGCGAGGCCCCGCCGCATTCGTACCCGAGCTCCCTGCCTTAGCTTCATTATGGGCCCACGGCCAAGCCCCTCATGGCCCACCTGGGCCCACCTTCTATCCTTGTTGTTTTGACTCGCTAACTCTGATTGCACATTGAGTGCCGCTACAGATCAAATTATTTCAGCCCGTTTTAGCGCTAATAATTTCCTTTTAAACTGTTACACTTAAACATAATGTTATTAATAAAAGTTAGTTTACTGAAACTAGTAAATTAAATCTGTGTGTTTTGTTTTATGTAAAACTTGGTCAACACAAGCCTTTGAGAGTTTTACAGTTCAGGAATTGAATTTCAACGTATTAGTAATATGGTATTATATTTGGTGTTTTGGTCCCAAGTGAAATTGATTGACCCTTGGAACTAAAACAATTTTTTATGGCCAACGACGAAATCTTCCATGGTCTTTTCCATTGTGAGAAGTCCATTAATCATTATCGTTTTCCCCTTTTATTTTCTTTGCTTTTATTTTTTTTATTTTTTTTTTCAACATTACCTACTTTCTGATTTTTCATTAGGATTTTGTTATATACAAGGCATAGTAACAAACTTTATCACCCATTCGTAAGTATAATCTTTAGTAATTGTAAAATATCTGATAGGGTTAATCTTATTTTTATTCCTTGATAATCATTTAGATGTCACCTATAATAATTTTAAATATCATTTTGGTCCCTAATTTTAAAGTGTTCCATATTTGGTCCATATAATAGGATTTCATCTCAATTTATTCTCTGAAGTTTCAGATTCAATGATGCCAAGTTTTGTAAGCGAAATTTAATGATGGTCTTCATGGAGAATAATGTACCCAAACCCCTAATTATAGTTGAGAGTACTTAATTGGGCTTTTCTAATATGATAAAAGAAACTTAATATTTAAGATAAATACAATCAAATATAGAGACTGAGTAATTCTTTTATTGTCCTGTTACATGATAGCAAATGTGGAAATTGTGTAATTATATCACGAAATGATAATAAATTCTCTTCAAATATGAATTAATCTTTATCTTGTGAGTTTCCTGATTCAGAAGGGTTTCGTTTAGTTTCCCCTTAAATCACGTTTATATGGATTATTCTTACATTTTGCTAAAGTAAATGGAGTGTCGTCTATCCTTATAATCTGTTTGGTGAGGTCGATTGCTCCAAATCACAGTGTGACTCGAAGTGAGGTCACATAATAAGATTATTATTGTTAATCCAATGAAAACCATCTGGTAAGCAACTAGTAAGTAACTACAAGTCTACCACGGGGGCCAAACACATATCCATTTATGTAAATACAACACCACCTTTGTCTTAATTTCTCTTTATAAAAAGCCTAACCACGTGTTTAACCCCGTGATTCCGGAATATAAATTAAGGGGAAAAAGAAGAAAACATAAATAAAAGTGGCTCTCTTCGTATATTCCCATAAAATAAAAGGGTAAAAACGAAAAAGTGAACCCCTTTCACATGTATTTTGCTCCATTCCATCTTCCCCCATAACCCCTTTCTCTTTCATTAGCCCACTAACCCCTCTCTCTCTCTCTCTCTCTCTCTCTCTCTCTCTCTAATACATATACATATATATGTATATGTAAATATACTAGAAAACCGCCCGCCAATATCCGGTTCGCTCAACTTTTTTCATTTTATTTTCCTCTCTTTCTTAGATTAAATCTGTTTGATGGCCGAGAAAATTTGAGTAGAGAAAAAGGAGAAAAGGAAGGAGTGAGTTAAGATCATGACTTCGGGCTCGAGAATGCCGACGTGGAAGGAAAGAGAGAACAACAAGAGGAGGGAGAGGCGGAGGAGGGCGATCGCGGCGAAGATCTACGCCGGGCTGAGGATGTACGGAAACTACAAGCTCCCTAAGCACTGCGACAACAACGAGGTCCTCAAGGCTCTCTGCAACGAAGCTGGCTGGACCGTCGAAGAAGACGGCACCACTTACAGAAAGGTACGAGTTAGACATAAAATAAAATAAATTAATTTATTTTTTTTTTCTGCTCGCAATTAATTTATTTTAGGCGTACGTTAGCGAACTTCCGCTTCTATCTGTTAAAATGCGCCGGCGGGTTATCGGAGAGCTGATCGGCGATGTGTGAGTTACGATGAGCACTCCGATCTCCAGCGATCTGGTTGATTTCTCTAACGTGCGCCGGGGAGTTGTGGCGTAAGTTAGCTTCAGATCGATCTGATTTGGGGTTTGCGGAGACACGGAGATGATGCTCAAGATTCGTTCTTTTATGCTGTTAGATCCTTTATACGAACTCCATCGACGAACAGCAGCGCTCTCAGATTTGCAGTGCCTGCGTAAAAGTTTTCCGGTTCCCGAAAATGCCCCCGTAGAAATAGGATATTTATTCTTTTTAACTCGTAAAGGTTCCAATTTTCAGACTAGCTCGTAGGGGTAGTCTCGCCATTTTATAATAAATTCCACTTTAACGCAACTGAATGTTTTTCTGGTTTCCCTGCCAAATTGCAATTTATCGGGAAAATTCTTTTCACACAAGAGTAAATATATATTTTATTTTATTTACTTTTCTGAAACTATCATTTCAAGCTGCCCGAACTGTCTTCAAAGTTAAAACAATGAGGTCAAAAGGGTAATTTCAATTTGCACCGTCCAATGATTTTCTCTTAATAATTTTTATTTTTCCCGAGATTCCCGGGGAAATTACAGTACATTTCTTCTGGTTTGATTAAAAGCATGCATATGATGATTTTGTGGGCAGTATTATTTGATTGAAAATAATAAAATGAAAAAGAAAAAAGTTTGGTTAGTGATTTAATTATGGAGAAGGAGAGATTTTAGAATCCTTGGATTCCTACGATATTTTTACTTTTAAGGCCGTAAAGCGTGTGCAGTGATTTTGATCAGAGGAAAATGGTGTGAGATAGCGTGTCTTGGGCTCAAGTATATGACAAGCTGTTGTTTAAGTTTGACTTCTTTTTTTTTTTTTTTTTTTTTTTTTTTTCTGGGTGAATTACATATTTGCCATTAGCCAACCTTATCGTTCTTTGACTGAATTATTCACTTAGGATCACTTATATGCTGATGAATTACCCAAATGAAATTTTTGCCGTAAAAGACGAGCCCAATAGTTTTTATTATTAGAAATATTATTTTTGGGAAAGAGATGTCCAATAAATATTTTGATGTTTTATTACGAGAATTATGTTCATCTGTAGTAGTAAAAAGAGCAACAGAATAAAAAGGGTCCATTTGAGGTAAAATATTGGTTTGATTGCTAGCTTAGTACTAGTTGAGGGTTTCTCTGATCAAGTTTTATGCACCTTTACAGGTACCTCTTATAGTTTGATATGTATCTCTCTCTCACACTTTTTTTTTTTTTTTTTGGACATTCAATTTGCAATGTGGCTTGCATGCACTTGTTGCGAACCAACCTACATGGTGGGTCGTCGGTTCATTATACAGGTATAGGTAGACATTTTTAGGTATCTGTAACCGAACAAGGACGTATATCATGAGGGAAACTAAGAATTCTAGGGAATTCTCAAATGCTTAAATTTTCACCTCTATTACCAAAATTTTAACGGGATGTTTGTTTATCTGTGATCAACCAGTCAAGTATAATATATTAATATCTTACGCCATTGGAGTTTGAGGGGATCATATGATAGCTCAGCTTAGTAGGAGGGATTGGTTTTTTAAGGAAAAGACTCGTTCGTTATAGCGGGACCAAATATAAGTAGCTTATGGTCTTAAATCCGTTCTTTTCCATATTTTCGATGAGTAATTTACACGAATGATGAACATGTCTTGATCACATGATTTAAATAAGAGAGATATTGCATGTAATGTATACTAGTGTTATCACATTTTAATTTGTAGTTTCTCGGACAGAACTCAAACCTGGGGTCCCTTCTAATATGATCTCTGTACATTTTTGAACACACGGATGTGCCACACTGACCACATATACCATCTGTGCATTTGTTTCAGGGATGCAAACCATTGGACCGTATGGACATATTGGGCGGGTCTACGTCAGCAAGCCCATGTTCATCATACCAACCGAGCCCATGTGCGTCCTATAACCCAAGCCCAGCCTCGTCTTCCTTCCCAAGCCCAGTCTCATCCCCTTATACTGCCAACGCAAAGAGCAACAATAATATCAATATTAATAGCAATATTGCAGACCCAAATTCCCTCATCCCATGGCTTAAGACCCTCACCTCAGCCTCATCATCATCAGCCACGTCCAAGTTCCCCCACCACCTATTCGTCCATAGCGGTTCGATCAGTGCTCCCGTGACCCCTCCACTGAGCTCCCCAACATGCCGTACTCCCCGAAACAAAAGAAGCGACTGGGACGACCCCATGTCTGGGCCCAACTGGGCCTGCCAGAACAACGGCAACAACTCTTTCCAGCCCTCGTCCAACCCACAAAGCCCAGGTCGTCAGGTCCTGCCGGATCCGGGCTGGCTTGCTGGGCTTAAGATACCCCAAAGTGGGCCGTCCTCCCCAACATTCAGCCTGGTCTCGAAGAACCCATTTGGGTTTATGGAAGAGGCCTTATCGGGTGGAGGCTCCCGGATGTGGACGCCTGGCCAGAGCGGGACTTGCTCCCCTGCCATTGCCGCGGGACTAGACAGCACTTCGGATGTTCCCATGTCGGATGGGAATATTGCGGCTGAGTTTGCGTTTGGGAGTCATAATAATACAACGACTGGGTTGGTTAAACCTTGGGAAGGTGAGAGAATCGAGGAATGTGTCTCTGATGATCTGGAGCTTACGCTTGGGAGCTCTAGGGCCAGGTAAAGTGCCTGCTTGGACTGGCGTATTATTGTCGTTTATTCTTTATTTGTATTATTTGGTTTGTGAATGACTGTCGTTTTAGTTGGTGCAGATAGGAAAGACTTGAAAATGTTGGGTTCTCTCGATTCAGGTTCTTCTTTTCGTGTCAAAATTCGACTCCATGACCTTGAGTGTTTCGGTGGGCAAGGCATGCATGTCATTTAGGAGTACAGTGAGTAGGAGCAGCTGTTTTTTCTTTTACATTTTTTTTTTTCTAAAGAAGAATAGAGTACTAGTATATCAATTATAAATAGTTCATGTTTTTTTATTTAATTTTTTTTCTGTCTTTAATTTTTTTTCCAAAGGGAAGTTCATTAAAAAGGATTGATACGCTACTGGTCTGATTGTTGCTTTGATACCGGCTTGTGATTGAAATGGACTTTGGATGTGTCATGATACGATGATCTAGCTGTATATTTATTTGCCTATTTTTTTGCTTGCAATACGATCGTCATATTTATAGAGTTAGAAAACGACAAAGAAAATAACCAACTTATTTAGGTAAATAGCTGCAAGATTGGTCCTAAAACTGCTTCGACCATAGATTGTGTTTTATAAAAATTTCTTTTAAACATTTTGCAAAAATGCCTTCGTTAAAAGACAAGAAACACGTCCAAATTTTCTTGCTTTGTGTTTGAGTAGCAAAGTGAGTCCCTGTATTTCTTTTCGACGCATTCACACGAGAATTTTGCTTTTTTCGATAGTTAGGTGGCATTAGTGGTGTGGAAGTACATTGCAGTAACACATTAATGAAAATTTTATCCAATTAACCCAAATCCCATGTCTATTAAACTAATGTACATAATGTAATTCGATAATGTATAATAAAAGAGGAATCCAAGTATATGCTTGGCTGACTACTAGTTTTAAGAATTCTAATGAAAATGAAAGGGAGGTGCCGGTCCATGCCACACTCATTGACTAGAAAAAAGTGCATTCATTTGAAAGGGATCTCTTACATTTTTTATTACTTATTTATTTATTTTTAATTTTGGGAGAGGAATCAATTCTAACCTCATCATTGTGGAACACGAGCGATGGTCGTGGAGGAGGACACATTTGATTTGTTGGCCCCTCTCTTTTCACAATATGGCTTGGTCAAATTGGGATCATAAGAGGGGAAAAAGAGAAAAAGGTGCAAAAGCAAAAATTAAAGTTCCAACTTTTGTTTTACGTTCCTGTGTAAATGAAATCTCACGCAAAAAAACAAATGGAAGATGATTCCAATTACACATTAAATTGCATCATCCTAATTTTTTTTCTTTTTCAATTTTTAAGTTTGTACAAAGAAAGTAGCTCTGTCCTGGGCATTTCCATTTTCAGGACAGACTGTCCTAATCAATGGAGAACAATTAAGAAATCATATGCCAAAAAATTATTATTTTTTTCGTCTGAATAAGTCTTTTTGTTTGTAAAATGTAAATTGGATCTCTTGTTTTTTCTTTCCTTGAAAGAATGTAATAGTAGACTTGCATACTTTATAGAATGACATGAAAAATATCGTTTTACAACATCGTACTAACATGATAAAATTATGGATGATTTTGTAACTTTTGTTACAGGATACATGACCTAGTTATCATTTGTTAGACTCTCCCGTGCAAATGTTATTGTTAATGCTATACTTGATACATAAAATATCAAAATGCTATATTTGACACCACCTTTAAATTTATACTCCAATGCACAGTACTATTTAAAATGCTAAGGGGTTCATTTAGGTACTACGAGCCCTCTGTCCTGCATTAACAGGTCCCAGCGAAAGCTCTCATTTGTTGAAGTGAAGCATTGTGCGCTTTAGGCGCTAAGCAAGAAAGGTATCTTCTTTTCTATTAGGTTTATTCACCAATCTGGCTAGCACTTGTTTTCTTATTCATTCCAGGGGAAAAATAAGAGATCTTTCTCGCTTGGCCGCTCTTGAATGAACGTTGAAAGGCGTAGATTTTGATACTTTCGAAATTTTAATGGTAACAATAGAGTTGAATCTAGATATCGCATTATGCTATATTTGACACCAAGTGTACAGTATCCTAAATTTGGGACAACAAATAACATTGCATCGGAGGCAGATTTTTGTGTTATATGGTAAATTATAGCATTGGTGCAGTAAAATAGTCCATTAGAGATGCAAGATTAGATTGCCTTGTATTATATGATGCTAGGGCATTTAGGTCTTTTCACAATTGAATAGAGATTATTTAGGCCTTGTATTATTTTTCCTTTTGTGGTTCCAACGTGAACCGCACTGAATTTTAAAACAGTTGGTGAGATTGCTTAATCAAAAAGATATAGCCGTATGTATTTTCTTGTGGGTTACTTGCAAAAATGCTCCCTGAACTATGAACTTTGTAACAATTTGTTTCCCGAAGTTGATTTTGACAATTAAGCCCGTTACAATTGAGGCTAAATTGTAACATGTTAAATACTCGACAAAAAATACACATATTAGCATTTAAAATGGTATTTAAGGAAAAATAAACTAAACAAAAGAATTTTGAGCAAAGGAAAAAAAGTATTGCCATTTATTTTAAGGTTTTGGAGATCCAGAGTTGAGGAGAAAAATTTTATGTCATTCTTCTTCTTTATGCTCAAAATCCACAAAAGACCCCTCAATCACCCTTTCAGATTCTACCCCATACTCCATCATACTTCAAAAATGTGCTTTCTATCATAAATTTAATAAGATTTTGCGATTTTTGAACTCAATTGCAAGAAATCAGAAAATTGGGGTCTTAAGTGTCAAAATTAGAACTACCAAATTCTCACAAGGTCCATAATTCAGGGACCATTTGTGTCACAAACCGTATTCTCATAGTTTCAAAAAGTTGGTGCCGTCATCTATCGTGTTGATGCAATAGAGTCCAATCTAAATACAGCCAATAAAAGCCCAAGTCCAATGATGTCCAATGTCATTTTTCTTGAAGATAAGTCAGCCTATTTCGGTTTGATGGTCCAAGAAGTACTTAAGGCCCACAAATTTGTTTTTCACTAGCCCACCACTTATTATCATGTTTCTACTAGCCACTAATGATGCAATAGAATCCAATCTAAATGCAGCCAACAAAAGCCCAAGTCCAATGATGTTCAATGTCATTTTTCTTGAAGATAAGCTAGCCCATTTTGGTTTGATGGTCCAAGAAGTACTTAAGGCCCACGAATTTGTTTTTCACCAGCCCACCACTTATTATCATATTTTTACTAGCTATTTAGTTAATTAGAAACATTGTATCTAGTCCTATAGTTATTATTAGTAGTCAAACAGGTCTAAAACGTGGTACAAGGTCTGTATTGATGTTTGTATTGTTTTGGAACTTTAAATCAGACTATTCCTATTCTTGGAGGGTTGTTCCAAGTATTAAGTAAGAGAATCCAAAAACTGAATCAGACTTTTGATCATTATTCAGTTTTTTTCCAACTTATACCTTTGTGGTTTTCAAGGTTTTCTCTTTTAGTTTCTTATCTCTTGGGAGGATTCCTTTGAGTGGTGAGCTAAACCCCAATTTTTATCTTTAAGTTGGTGAATTCTTATCTTTAAAGTGGTGAATTGTTATTTTACTTTACTGTTTTATTCCTAGAACGGTATCATTTGGTATCAGAGATTTGGTTCGAAGATGGCAAGATGTGGAAATCCTGTTGCTCACGATTTTCAAGTCTTAAATGACTATGAACGTGACATGGAGATTGCGGAGCTTAAGTGAACGGTTGAGTTGCTGCAAAGACAATTAGAACAGCAACAAAATAATGCCCAACCTAGAAGAAACCGACATGGCGCACGTGTGGAGGTGGAAGATCAGAATCCTTTTGGCATTGATGATGATTCTAGTGATGAAGATCATGACAACCAAAGGCAAAGACGGTAGCCAAGAACACGTGATGGAGATGTCAAGGTTGAAGTTCCAGAATTTGATGGCAAAATGCAAGGTGATGTGTTTCTAGATTGGTTGTACACTGTTGAAAGAACTTTTGAATTCAAGGAGTTTTCAGAGGAAAGGAAAGTGAAGTTAGTAGCTATTAAACTGAAGGGTTATGCTTCTCTTTGGTGGGAAAATCTGAAAAGAGAAAGGAATAGAGAAGGTAAGAGGCCTATTCAAACTTGGGAAAAGATGAAACGGGAATTAAAGAAGAGATTTCTTTCTGAAAACTATAGATAGGAAAATTATACAAAGCTCTATAATTTTAAACAATACAATCTGCCTGTTGAGGAGTATATAAGAGAGTTTGAGTATTTAATGCTTAGATGTGATATCAATGAACTGGAAGAGCAAACTATTGCACGTTTTTTGGGTGGTTTGAAAAGGGAGCTTGCTGATGCAATTAGATTGCAGCCATTCTAGACTTTTAATGATGTTAGAAAACTTGCTATCACCATTGAACAACAACGAATGAAGTATTCATCAAAAACAGCCCTTAAAGTAAGTACTTCTAACCAAGGGAATGTTGCTTCTAGTTCCAATAAATCTGTAAGTGCTAGCAAAAATGAAGTCAACGGAGAAGGAATAAGGTGCAAAAGTCAAGCAATTCTAATTCTGCCCATAAATGCCAAGGGTATAGTCATATTACTTCTGAATTTCTCAATCGAAAGGTAGTAACCATTATTGAAGATGTTATTGAAGCAGAAGAGGAAGAAAAGAACCAAGAAGAAGGGGAAATCGAAGAAGTCACTGAATATGTTGATGAAGGGGAAGCTTTGGTGATTCGAAGAAGTCTTTATGTGATTCAAAAGCATGAAGAGTCCTGGCTACGAAATAACATTTTTCATATGAAATGCACTAGCCATGGAAAGGTTTGTAATGTGATCATTGATAGTGGAAGCTGTACTAATGTGGTAGCTGAAGAGATGGTGACTAAGTTGAGCCTGAAAACCGTGCCTCGTCCTCATCCGTACAAGATCCAATGGTTTCAAAAAGGCAATAGTTTGAAAGTTACAAAGAAATGCTTGGTTCCTTTTTCTATTGGCAAAAGTTACAAAGATGAAGTCTGGTGTGATGTTGCCCCAATGGATGCATGCCATTTGTTACTTGGAAGACTATGGCAGTATGATCGAAAAGTCTCCCATGATGGTTTTAAAAATACGCATTCTTTTGTCAAAGATGGTGTTCGGATTGTGTTAGCACCATTGAAACCAAAATTGAAAAGTTCTAAGGAGATTGGGAATTCTTTTCTTACAAGTTCACAACTTGAGCATGCTTTGTCTAATCATGATGAGATTTATACTATCCTAGTTATGGATGCCACAGCCACTCAACAAGCACTGTTTCATGAACTATTACTGCCACTATTGGAGGAGTTCAAAGATGTAGTACCAGAAGAGATTCCTATTGGTTTACCACCAATGAGGAATATTCAACATCACATTGATCTTGTTCCTGGTTCGGCACTTCCAAACAAAGCTGCTTATCGAATGAATCTGATGCAACAAGCTGAGTTACAAAGGCAAGTAGATGAATTTATAGCTCAAGGCTTGATTCGTGAAAGCATGAGTCTGTGTGCTGTTCCAGCTCTTTTGGTCCCGAAGAAGGATGGAAGTTGGCGTATGTGTGTTGATAGTAGAGCAATCAACAAGATCACTATCAAGTACATGTTTCCCATTCCGTGGTTGGATTACTTACTTGATCAACTTTGTAGAGCTGAAGTATTTTCTAAGATTGACCTTCGAAGTGATTATCACCAAATTAGAATGAGAGAAGGAGACGAATGGAAAACGACATTCAAAACTAGAAAAGGTCTTTATGAATGGCTAGTGATACCTTTTGGCATTTCAAATGCACCAAGTACTTTTATACGGCTGATAACACATGTTCTTACTTCATTCTTGGGAAAGTTTGTTGTTGTTTACTTTGATGACATTTTGGTTTATAATAAATCTTTATAGGAGCATGTGGAGCATCTAAGAAGTGTTTTTCAAACCTTGAGGGAGCAGAAACTTTTTGCTAACTTGCAGAAGTGCCATTTCTTTACAGATAACCTTGTTTTCTTGGGCTATGTTGTTTCAAGTTAAGGTATCAAGATGGACCCTAGCAAGGTGGAAGCTATAGAGAGTTGGCCAGTTCCAAAATCCATTCATGATATAAGAAGTTACCATGGAATGATCTCTTTCTATCGGAGGTTCATTAAACATTTCAGCACCCTAGTAGCTCCCATCACCGAATGCATTAAAGGAAGAACTTTCAAATGGACCAAGGATGCTCAAGAAAGCTTTGAACTTATCAAGAGTAAGATAACGACAGCCCTCGTTCTAACACTTCCAGATTTCAGCAAGTTGTTCGAAGTGGATTGTGATGCATCTAATGTGGGAATTGGAGCTGTTCTTAGCCAAGAAGGAAGATCCATTGCATTCTTTAGTGAGAAGTTGAACGAGGCAAAAAGGAAGTATTCAACATATGACAAAGAGTTCTATGCAATCATTCGAGCTCTTAGTCATTGAAGTCACTATTTTCTGCATAAGGAGTTTGTGCTCTATTCAGATTATGAAGTGTTGAAATACTTAAACACTCAACACAAGCTAAGTGCACGACATGCGAAATGGGTAGAATTCCTTCAAACTTTTCAATTTGTTCTTAAACACAAATCTGGACAATTGAATAAGGTGGCTAATACATTGAGTAGGAGGCATGCTTTGTTGAATACTATGCAATCTGCAGTCATTGGATTTGAGATTGTGAAAACACTTTATGAAGATGATTCTGATTTTGGCAATCTTTGGAAAGCTTGTTTAAGTGGACCAAGGAACCAATTCTTTATTCTTGATGGTTATCTTTTCAGGGGTAAACAGCTTTATGTTCCAAATTGCTCACTTAGAGAAGCCATAGTTCGAGAGGCTCATGGTGGAGGGCTTGCTGGACATTTTGGGTGAGATAAAATCTTGATCATGGTGAAAGAAAACTTCTATTAGCCCAAGCTTGTGAAAGATGTCGAAAAGATTGTGAAGAGATGTGTTACTTGTCGTAAAGTCAAGACACATAGGAGCAATGCTGGATTATATACTCCTCTTCCAATTCCAATAACACCATGGGAAGATGTGAGTATGGACTTCATTGTGGGTTTGCCAAGAACTCAAAGAGGAAAGGATTCAATTATGGTGGTAGTTGACAGATTCTCTAAAATGGCTCATTTCATTGCTTGCAACAAGACTTCAGATGCTACTCATGTAGCTGACCTCTACTTCAAGGAAATTGTGAAACTCCATGGCATTCCAAAGTCAATCACTTCTGACTGTGATTCAAAATTTTTAAGCCACTTTTGGAGGACTCTTTGGAAGAAGTTGGGAACTAAGCTTCAATTCAGCTCATCTCACCATCCACAAACAAATGGACAAACTGAAGTTGTGAATAGGTCTTTGGGAGCTCTAATTAGAAGCTTGGTGAAGAAGAATGTTCGAGAATGGGAGAGCTTATTATCTCATGCTGAGTTTGCTTACAATCGTTCTTCAACTCAAATTACTGGTTGTTCTCCTTTTGAAGCCGTTCATGGTATGAATCCTATTGGCCTTTTGGATTTATCTCCTATTCATATTGATAATCATTTTAGTGGGGAAGTTGAGGAAAGAGCTAAATTCATCAAGAAAATTTATGAGCAAGTGAAAAGCAAGATTTTGAAGCAAATTGAAAAGTATAAGAAGCAAGCGGATAATCATAGAAAGAAAGTTGTGTTCAATGAAGGAGATTTGGGGTGGATCCATTTAAGAAAGGAAAGGTTTCCTAACAGAAAGTTTGCTAAACTTCAACCTAGAGCTAATGGTCCATTCAAGATTGCTAAGAAGATTAATGACAATGCATACAAAGTGGAGCTTCCTGGTGATTATGGAGTATCAGTAACTTTTAATGTTTCAAATCTTTCTCCTTATCAAGAAAACGAACCACTAGACTCGAGGGCGAGTCCTTTTCAACCAGGGGAGAATGATGCAATAGAGTCCAATCTAAATGCAGCCAACAAAAGCCCAAGTCCAATAATGTCCAATGTCATTTTTCTTGAAGATAAGCCAACCTATTTCGGTTTGATGGTCCAAGAAGTACTTAAGGCCCACAAATTTGTTTTTCACTAGCCCACTACTTATTATCATGTTTCTACCAGCCATTTAGTTAATTAAAAACATTGTATCTAGTCCTATAGTTATTATTAATAGTCAAACAGGTCTAAAACGTGGTACAAGGTCTATATTGATGTTTGTGTTGTTTTGGAACTTTAAATAAGACTATTCCTATTCTTGGAGGGTTGTTCTAAGTATTAAGCAAGAGAATCCAAAAACTGAATCAGACTTTTGATCAATATTCAGTTTTTTTCCAACTTATACCTTTGTAGTTTTCAAGGTTTTCTCTTTTAATTTCTTATTTCTTGGGAGGATTCCTTTGAGTGGTAAGCTAAACCCCAATTTTTACCTTTAAAGTGGTGAATTCTTATCCTTAAAGTGGTGAATTGTTATTTTACTTTACTGTTTTATTCCTAGAACGGTATCACGTGTGGAATTGAAAAACATAATTTCCTATGGGGAAAAATCTGTAAAAGATATAATTTGAATCAGACGAATGACTAAGGGTAAAGATTTGCAAGTTTGCTACAAATAATTCACAAACTGTAACGCTTCACGTCAAATGAAGCAAACGCTTCCTCCATAATTGGAGGATAATAGAAGCAGAGAACAATTTCACGCCGAGTTTCTGACAAGGATTTGTGTCGGGGTACAGCATTTTCCGACTCAACGAAGCCTTATACATCTATTTACAAACAGGCCAAGACGGGACTGGTTTAAAAACTGCTGAAATTTATATACAATGGCTTAATGAGGAAGCTTCTATCCTGTACATGCTCTGCATCGATATGCTATAGCCCGTGTTATAAGAGCAAAGAATGGCAGCAAGAACCTTAACAACTTGATTGCTTCAGAGTATGAACAAATTATACACAGTTGTAGGGTGTCGTTTCTTCACAACTATTGTCTAATAAAGCAAGCCTCACCTCTCAAGATTCAAGCTTCTCGTATAGATCTCCAAGAGCACGATAGAGCACGGCAGCTGCTGGCGGCCTAGGCAACGACCCAAGAAGTACATCTGATGCAGTTATAGACTGGCTGCCATAGAACTTAGAATTTACTTGTGCCCGGGTTGTCACAATACTCCCTTCAAGTGAACAACCAACAAACGCACCTGCAAAAGTTCGACATATTGCAGGACGTGGATATACATTTTTATGCAGAGCAAATCGAAAATGTGCTCAAAGGAACTGTCTTAGATTTTCTGCTTATAAAAATTACTAAATGTGGCCACATCACAATTAGGTATCAGATGACAGTTTACTTTTACTGTCACGGTAATAGTTTCCAATTAAGTAATAAGAGCAACCGGATGACATGTATTATACAATAAACACCGACAAAAATAACCCCAAAATAGAGGGGGAAAAAAAAGAAAGAAAATTAACCCCAAAATAGAGAGAAAAAAAAGTTGTTACTAATTTACTAGTAAGCTACTACTGGCCACAAATCTGAAAGAAATGACACAGCCTTTTGCCATAATGATGCTATTGTCACATAATGTGATGGTAAAGCTGACAGGATATTCAGAAATCAATCCCCAAAGTTTGGCAACATGCAAATTGTTTTCCAGTAAGCACTTAGGTCGGACATAAAACGTACCTTTACTACAGCTGTATGTATAACAAGCAGCATAGCCACCATCTCCGGCCCGAATATCAGCTTCAACTGCCCTTCCAACAACACCGACAGCTGCGCTCAAGCCAGCTCCTACAGAGAGATGTACATTACCACTAAATGTCTTTACCGCATCACTCGTTCTCAAAACTATAATAAAGTCGGTCAGTTCTCCTCCAGCCTGCATAAAAGAGGGAGGGAGAAGGTTGGGAGTGAGGAGTGGTGGAGAGCAGATTTAGAAATTTATAGATTGAACAACCCAATCAGAGAGTTGGAATACACTTCTGTTAGCTGAGCCAAAATTACACAAAATACTTCCTTTAGTTATATAATCGAAAACTAGGAAGACTAGCCAATAATTTTAACAAGAATATTTCAGCATAAAATCTGCACATAGTTTAACTAAGAAGAAGTCTTTTATACATTAAACATATCCAAAGAGTTGAAAGAAGTGTTTTTTTTTTAATTCATTTATCTATTTTTATTTTTTATTTTTGAATAAAAGAGTTGACAGAAATTAAAATGATTATATGTTAATTAATGGTGTTACTCCACTCAGTAGGATCTCGAAAAAAGGTATGTCATCTATTTCTAGAGTGCTGGCATATTTTGCTGCTTCTGCTTTCAAATTGCTTAAGAATAAATAAAACCCTATGCAAATATACACGGAGAAGATAGTTAGTCATAGAATGACTACTTCACCTGAGCACCCCAACCCACACCACATGTGGAAACAGCTGACGGTGGAGACCATGAGCCATCTTCCCTTCGTGCAATCACAAGTCCTGTACCTATATTATAGGTAACCATAACTCCAACTTTCACAGCAGTAATTATTGCAAGGCCTTTTGCCTGTCGTAGAATGGCGTCTGGAATTGACTTCTCCGGCTTCATGGAACACACCTAAAAAACAATATTTTGCAAAAAGTTGAGCATTCATAGATCAGCACGAGATATCAGAATTGAAACTTATAATAACTGATAATACTAAACTTACGGTATTTACGAATCACGCAGGTGATAACTTGTGTACATGTTATTTAGAAAAGCTAATGGAAATCCTAGAGCAAAGAAATACAGCTGCCGAAAGAGTCAGGTTGATTAATAGAGTTCAAACAGTTTAGAAGCAGCATTCTTAATGTAACATTTGTAAGTACTGCGGTTTGACTTCCACAAAATATTTAGACACCAGCAACATAGTGAAAACTTTCAAAAATATGAATTTGTACCTTGTTATAACCTCGAATTGTGTTTGCTGCCTTATATATCTCATATTCCATAGACTTTCCCCACGGAATATTAACCCATGATCTTAAAGTACTAAGGTCTGTGAGATCATGTGTTGGAAGCTGAGCAGCATGACTTACTTGGTCCATTAAGTAAGGCTGGACAGACTCAAGCCGAACAAAACATACATCACAGACACGTTGGGGATCCGCAACACGAAATTTTGTTGGCAACAAGCTCCTTCCCTTGGAGCAGTCACCACAAAATATTCCTCCACAAAACCGGCAATGATGCCTTGAGCATAAGATTGGATGAAACCGCACACCACATAACATACAAGCAGATGCAGCACTATCAGCCAGCCATTTTGGTGGCTCAGCTTCAAGGATTTCCCTCGCATTGGCAAAATTTGCGTCTGTGAGAGTTTGGGCCATTTCTTGCCAAGCCTGCTCAAGGACATGACTTGATATCCATGAAAATTTACATCCATCAATATCACCGGAAGCCAAAGAGCTAACTTTTCCACGGGCAGCAAGCAGCATTTCCACCATGACATCCCACATAGTCATCTCCTTATCTTCTTCAATGAAGTGGCCCCAACCCATGTCACCTTCAGGGAAGTAACCCCCATTAATTTGGAAACCTCTATTCCACTCTTCACGCTCAGTTTCCGACATAGGAGGAACAGAAACAGGTATCCAAACCCCAGTATCTTCAGAAAGCGGAGCATCATAGTAAAAGTACTTCCTTTGCGATCCACGGAGAGTTTCAGACTCCTGCCTCTCATCGTTCTCCTCCATGAGGCCTCGGTATAAATCGGAACTACATTCCCTTGGCTTTGATTCATTTGTCATTCTGTTATCAACTCCACCAGCTGTTACCGTATCATTATACCTATGCCCTTTACGATTCTCAAGCCCCCCATCATTCTGGCAACCGAAAAAGCTAGTTATCAACACCACGCTATCCAATATAGAAAAATGGGAATCATTCAATTTCTATCACCTATCCTACAATACTGATAATCACAAAGAAAACATAACCAGTTTACTTATCAATCAAATGAAGCAAACACCTCCACAAGACACTATTATTTCCAGAAATCTTCTTCCTATTAAGATTTTTGCTTCCAAACCCAACAAAGGAAAACCTATTTGTTCCCACTATTCAGACAAACTTAGCTCAGAATTATCATAAAAAATCTAATAATATCAAATTCCAAGATATTTAAAGCCCTACTTTTTCCTTTTATCTGATAAACAAAGAAAGAAAGTAATAAAGAAATGAGACAAAACCCAATTGAGAAAATGGAAAAAGAGGAAAGATTACCAGCTGAGAATGAAGATTTAGATTCTGCTGAAGGGTTTCTTCTGGGGAAGGGACATGGGAAACCCTAGAATCCAAGGCCTCAGATTTATTGGCGTCAATCATAGAATTGGGATAACCATTCCCCTCCATTTACTAAAGCTGATGGAGTTTTGCTCAATTACGCTACCTTATATACCTTTTTAGGCATCAAAATCTATGAAACAAACACCAAAAAAATTTGGGAAAACCCAAAATCCGATTAGATTTTCAGAAGGGCAAAGCAATTAAAATTAGGGCACAAATTGAGCGATATTGAGAGAAAAGGAAGTCTTTTTGAATGAGTGATTAGCTACAATTGCGTGTTATGTTATGGAGACACTTGTAGCTACCTTTGCACGCACTATTTTTTTTTTTTTTTTTTAATTCTTCAAGAAATTTGCTTTGCACTTTGGTGCAAGGCTATACATGGCTACATGCGGGCCAGGAACCCAAACCAAACCGTCCAACCCAAGTCTCATGAGTTCATGAGTGGCTGTATGGATTTTAGGATTTCTAACACTTTTACCAATAAAAACAAAAAAGAATTACAAAAATATAGAGATTAAGTTTTTTTTAAGATTTCCGTACGATTTTTATTAGAAAATATCACTTTTAAAATTTTTTAGAAAAAGATCATTTTTAAAATAATTACTAATTACCAATTTCTGAAAACTGGTTACCAATTACTAGTTTTCAGTTATATACCAATTATAAATACTTTAGGTTATTAGTTATTGGCTACTCGTTATATTTTTAAAAAATGACAATTTTCTAATAAAAACCATACCAAACCAGAAAAAACACATGTCACCGTATTTATCGAATTTTTTTTTTTTTCAAAAAATGCAGTAAAAGACCCAATTTCCCTCGATTTTATTGAGTTAGCCTATGGGCTTAGATATGCACAATCCGCTAGATCTCGATCTTAATCCGACCGAACTACCTAAAATTTTACATAAAAGAATTTTAAGAAAATATATACATAGATAAAGAAATTTTAATACATGTTTTAGATTTTAAGTATGTATTGTTTAATGGACATTTGTATTTGAAAATGTTTGACTTTTTAGTGTCAACATCGGAGATTGTACGAATTAATTAATTCCAATTTTTAGTTTCTGCCAATTAGGCTAAGCCGATTGAGTCAAACCTAACCCAAACCAAGCTCTACAACACTTCGTCCCATTGGTTTTTAGGCCCAAATAGCTTCTATTAGAGGGCTTCTTACGAAATTCTAGGCCTAAAAGGACTAAAATTGAAAAATTCTGAATGAATGATTTTTTTTTGAAAATCTTTATAAAAATATTATTTTTTAATAGTTTTACTAGAAAAAGAATACCTCAAAATTATTTAGAAATACCACTTTTCAATAAAATTAGTATTTTTCAACGGTACTTAAGATAATTAATTAGGTTACTTAGGTAACTAATCTGGTTATTTAAAGTAACTAATCAAGTTTGATTATCCCAAGTAACTCTAATTACTTTATATATTTCATCAATTAGTAAAAAGTAGTATTTTTTGAAATACTTTTAAAAGTGATATTTTTATAATTAAATCCAGAATTTTTCCGAATAATTTTAAATTCCGGGATTTTTCAAATGTTTTAAAAAAGTTATCATAAAAAATCAAATTACCTCCTACTATGGTCGTTGGCGTATTTATTAATTTTATTATATTTATTTGCTACGAGCAACGCAATTATGAAATTTCCCATTATAAAAAAAAGCATCATTATAGGGGAAAAAAATTATACTTAATGTATGAGTCTAGGGACGATATTTTACCCGTTCACTTGTTTTGACCGCATATATCCTACTATCACTGCCTCTCAACATAGAGTTCAAATTGCTAGCAATAAGATTATTTCTAGACATACAACCAAGAGAGTTTACCATATCTATCCGTGTACGTATATATCCTACTATCACTACCTCTCAATATAGATCAAGTGAGTTCACTATATCTATAACAATCTTACGATCACTTTTCGACTATAAGGAGAGGTTCGACAACACAAGATTTCGACCTTCATGAAACAAAATAACAAGAGTTCTACCTTTATTTATTTGATATTTTTTGTTATGAATTTGAAATTTCTCAATCAGAACTCAAAAGGTTTTTAAATATTAAATTAATTTTTCTTCGCCTGTTATTCTTTCTTCCTTTTTTTTTCTTTTCTTTCTTTTTGTTTTTTTTTAAAAAAACAAAACCCTTTTTTGGCTGGACGGTTTCTAGCCAATTGCAGAAAAGATGGTTTATTAGTATAAATGAATTACAAATAGAAGTACTAATCCTATGTAAATTACTAAGGGGGAAAAAAATTATATGTATGTCCAAACGTAATACATATCTTGTTGGCTTAAAATCTCTTAGTTTTTGGCTTTGAATATTTTGACAGCAGTTCAAACACTAATAAATTGTACTTATTTGTTCTTTACTTTTTTCATGACGTCGTGATTAGCAAGTGCATGTGATGAAACTATATATGATTTAACTAAAGGTTTTTAATCAAATACGTTATTGTAATATTAAAGAAAGGAGAAAATTGATATTTGCTTAACTTATTTAACGATATATATGTCAACGAGTGGCAACATTTTGACAGAACGATATGTAGTTTTATTCCCTAAAAGACAAAAATCTTGGCTTGCGAGTTTTATGTATGTTCATTTCTGCTTAACGACAATAGTTAAAGTTAGACCTGCCAAATAGCTCTTTTCACCTTATAAAAGAATAACCTTTAAAGAACTCACTGGACAAAATAATGACAAGTGGTTTCTTCAAACAAGATCTTATACAAGAAATGACATGTAGTTTGGCATCAACTTTGTTGAATGATAGCTACACGTCCTATACTCATCAATGGACATAAACTAAATTACGTGCTTCAGAAAAAAAAAATTAATGAACTTCAAAAAAAAATTAAAAATCACATAGACAAACCAAACCAAATAGTGGCTTGCAAATGTTTGGAAAATGTACTTTACTAGTAGAGTTTTGGGTTAAATTGATTTTTCTAGAGGCATTTTGTAGGATGATTTTTTTAGAACTATGGTAATATTAGTGATAGATAATCACTATATTAGTGACTGGTCTTAATATTATAATACTCCTAAGAGCACTAATAGGGGTACCACACTCTAATAGAGTTTCGGAATCCACACTCTTATTATAAATTGGATCCCACAATTCTATTAGAGTGATATTGAAGGTTACTACTGTCTTTTAGTATTTTTCTTATTCCAAATATTTCGAATATTAATCTCAATCTTCTTTAGTATTGATGTCTCATCATAGATTAAAGGATTCTAATAATGGTCAGAGACCAAAACTATTAGCTTTCTTCGTCCCGGACAATTTTTTGGCATATGAATTGTTTTCCCTTTGATCTCTGGATTTCGGTCCATAATCTTTTAGAAGTTTTTGCCTAAGAAAAAGTCCTATAATTGCTTCAACTGACTCTAAATTTGAAATGAGTTACAAATGATGAACTTATATTGATTTGAAGATTATAGAGAAGAGTTTATCGGTATAAGAAACATAAAATTATAGGGATGATAGAGATCTTTTTGGATGTATCAGTAGAATCTTTTCTTTTTAAACTATTGGATCAAATCTAACGGATAGAAATCATTTTAGAAAGAAATATAGAAAAAAAAAAAATCCTCATAAATCGTTGAATGAATCCTAAATGGCTCAATCGATATATTTATCTCTACCGCAGATGTATCTACTTAAAACTTGTCCGAAAATATAATTACTAAAGTCTAGGGAATATGTGGGCGACTTGTTGCCGTATGGGGACTTGGATGACTAGACTTTGTTTGAATCCCGTTTATTTCCGTATCAAAATATAAGCATGTTGCTTTTAGTTTTAGCTTACAATAACAACAAATTAAGAGTCTCATAGTTCTGTCTACTGCTCAGACAAGTATTGAAGGCTTCAACATACTGCTAAAAATCAAAAAATAATTAAAAAAAAATAAAGAAAATAAAATAAGAAACGACCTATCACTTTTAGCTTTTAGCTCAGAATGGGAAACTTTCCGATGACAAATGATATATCGTTTCTTTAAACATCAATTTAAAGTGAAAATGACATGTCTAGCATTTATATTGGCCAATCTGTTAGGAGATCGGTTTTGCGGAAGCGACAACACACAGTTAAAATACGACTTGAGAAAATTTGGGTAAAATGAAAAAAATAAGGCACACAAAAGATTTATCGTGATTCACCCAATTTAGGCTACGTCCACGGACAAAGTTGTAAAGAAATTCACTATAAAAAAGAGATTACAACTCACTTCTCTCTAAATACAAGGAGAGAATAGATGAACATCTATCTCTTGAAATAGGAGAAAATGCTCTTTCTAAATAAATTAGGAGAAAACTAAAGTTGGACACTAAGAGGAATTCCTAGGTTGAACTCTCTCTTAAGAGGAGAAGAAAATATTTTGAATAGGATGATGAATAAGGATATAGAGAGAGGTATTTATAGCAGAAGCTCCCCTCTCCCTTCTTCCCTTTATACCGAATTCTCTTGCACCATATTTTTGACTTAAAACATAAGCCACCATAATTGACAAAAGTGGCATTATTTATTATATTCTCTCACTTGAAGACTTGATTTTAATCATGTCTTCACACTTAATAAATTTCTCTTTTCTTCGCTTGTCAATTCTTCATGCTACTTACGTTTCTGTTAGGCCATATGAGGCTCTACATCATTGGAACTTGTCAGTGTTGATTGATTTAGTTAAAGTATCTACTAAATTCTCTTTAGTATGTATCTTCAATATGTCTATACTTCTATCTTCTACTACTCGAACAAAATGATGTTGAACGCCTATATGCTTTATTCTGGAATGAAAGGTTGGATTCCTTGCAATATGCAAGGCACTCTGACTGTCACAAAATAGAGAAATCTTCTCTTGTTTGTACCCGAGCTCTTCCAATAACCTTTGAACCTAAATAGCCTCTTTGCAAACTTGTGTAGCCGTCATGTATTCTGCTTCTGTTGTAGATAAAGCTACAATAGTTTCTAGTTTCGAAATCCATCTTTCAGCTCCTTTTGCAAGAGTAAACACATAGCCTGTAGTAGATTTTCGCTTATTAAGATCACCTATAAAATCTGAATCAATATATCCTCTGACAGTAAATTCTGATCCTCCATAACATAAAGCAACCTCTAAGGTTTCTTTAATGTACCTCAGAATCCTCTTTACAGTATTCTAATCTCTCCACCAGGATTCGCCATATACCGGCTAACCGCTCTCACTGCTTGTGCAATGTCTGGTCTTGTACATATCATACCAAACATTAGGCTTCCCACCGCTGATGCATATGGTACTCAAGACATCTCTATCCTCTCTACTTCATTGCTAGGACACATCTCGGAAGATAACTTAAAGTTAACAGGAAGTCGGGTAGAAATTAGCTTACAATCTTGCATATTGAAGCGTCGCAAAATTTTCTTCAAATAATTCTTCTGAGAGAGCCAAATCTTCCTGTTAACTTGTATCCCTAGAATCTTGTTTGCTGGTTCTAAGTCCTTCATATCAAATTCCCTAGCCAACTGTGCCTTCAATTCTTGGACTTTACCTTTGTTGGGGCTTGTTACCAACACGTCGTTCACGTATAACAATAAGATAATAAAATCACTATCTTCATTAAACCTCCTAAAGTATGTGCAGTGGTTTGAATTGAGTCTGTTATACCCAAGGCTTATGATAAAGGAATCAAATCTCTTATACTAGCACCTCGGTGCTTATTTGAGACCGTATAAAGATTTGTTCAACCTACAAACTAAGTTCTCCTTGCCTGTTTCAGCAAAACTTTCTGGTTAGAGCATATAAATTTCTTCTTCAAGTTCTCCATGAAGAAAAGTAGTTTTCACATCTAGCTGCTCTAGATGTAGGTCAAACATAGCACACATTGCCAGAACTACTATAATTGTTGTTAGTCGAATCACAAGGATACATCCGTGCTTTTAGTTGTCTCATGGAAAGTTGTTGGCTCTCCATCCTCTATTAGAAGGCAGTATACAATGTTGCTCTCAGTGACATAATCTGAGTGCCAGGTCGGTGGTTTTCTCTCATGAGTTGACCAACGGATTTCAAAAGTCTCTTCCTCAACTGGTTCTTCTATTTCGTGCTCTGGTGTAGATTCAGAAGAATCTGAATCTTCAGCATTCTTTTCTACCTGAACTGTAGTAGTTTTTGGTCTGCTATCATCTCCCTTCTTTTGTACTTTATTCTCTGCAAATTTCACATCTCTATTGATGATAACCTTATGAGCAGTGGGATCCCATAAACGATACCCTTTGACTCCATCAGCATATCCCAAGAATAAACATTTCCTAGATTTTGAATCCAATTTTTTGATTTCTTGAGCATTGTACATCACGTACACAGGACTTCCAAATATATGCAAGTGAGAATAATCAGCTAACTTACCAGTCCAATCTCTATCGGTGTCTTCAGATCAATCACTATTGATGGAGATCGATTGATCATGTAACATACGGTTTTGACTGCTTCTACCCAGAATGTCTTGGGTAGACCTGCAGCTCTCAACATTACTCTTGTTCTTTCCAACAAGGTTCTGTTCATCCGTTTTGCCACTCCATTTTGCTGAGGAGTTTACTCCACTATAAATTGCCTTTTGATACCTTCTTGTTGACAGAAGTTATCAAATTCATCGCTTATATACTCTCCTCCATTGTCCATCCTCAAACACTTGATCTTCTCTCTAGATTCAAGCTCTATCTGCACTTTAAATATTTTGAAGACTGAAAACACATCTGCCTTCCTCTTGATAGGATATAGCCAATATCTCCTGAAGTAATCATCAATAAAAGATACAAAGTATCTTGCTCCTCTTAGGGACATTACCGGTGCTTGCCAAACATCAGAATGAATCAAGTCTAGAACTTTCTTACTTCTAGAGTTGGATGTGCTAAACTTTAATCTATGCTGCTTGATTGTGACATAATACTCACAAAATGGTAAAGATACTTTTGTAAGACCAGGAAGCAACCTCTATTCAGAGGGTTTCTTCAAGTCTCGTTCCGATATATGGCTGAGTTTACGATACCACATCATCATTGATTCTTCTCTGGAATTTGTTGAAGCAACTGATGTCTCTGCTTTCATCAGTGTATCTCCTTTAAGCATGTATAGATTTACTGCGATCTTCTCTGCCTTCATTACTACAAGCGCACCCTTCATGATCCCATTCTCGACACGAGTTTTACAACCAAGGTTATCTAATTGTCCCAAAGATAATAGATTTTTCTTCATGCCCTTCATATATCGCACCTCTTGAATAGTACGAATAGTACCATCATACATCTTCATCTTGATAGTGCCAATCCCAGCGATCTCTAAGGCATGATCGTTACCCATGAACACAGATCCTCCACAGGCAGGTTCATATGTATAAAACCACTCTCTGTGAGAAGTCATGTGCCATGTTGCTCCCGAATCCACTAACCAAATATCAGTGAGTTGTCATCTGTCCTTGAAAACGGTTGCTGCTTCACTGTAGAGGATTTCTCCATCATCTAAAGTATTTGCCATGTTACCTTGAGCATTTGATGACTCGGGGTTCTTCCCTCTGGAATCTCCATTCTTCTTGAGTTGCCAATACTCCCTTTTGACGTGCCCTTTCTTGCTACAATGATAGTACTTGACATTCTTCTTACTTCTTGACTTTGATCTACCATGACTCTGACTCCCATTAGGGCCACGTTTCGTTGATTTCTCTCTCATTGTCAAAACCTCTGCTTGCTGTGAACTTGTCAATCTGTCTTCCTTGTTCTTACGCCAATTTTCTTCTTCAAGAATAGTAGCTATTAGATCATTGAAAACTAGAGTTATGGCATTGCTGGTGACGTTTATGATGAGCTGATCATACAAATCAGGTAGACTCTGAAGTAAGATTTCTGCACGTTCATTATCCCCTATTTTATTCTCAATTGCTGTGAGCTACGAAAATAAAGTGTTGAGAGTGTTGATGTGGTCGGTCACCGTTGTAGATTCCACTGTTTGAAGGGTGTAAGGCCTTCTTTTCAAGAAAATTTTGTTGTGCAATGACTTGGACTGATACAGCTTTGTCAGCGTATCCCATATCTCCTTGGCTGACTTCTTATCTTCAATACTTGACAGGATACCATCTGTTAGTGCCAAATATAAGTTAACGACAATATTGCCATCTATCTCGTCCCACATTTTATCATCAGTAATCTCAGCAGACATTTCTCTACTTACTGCTAGGTAATTATCTTTCCTCAAGATTGCCTTTATCTTTATTTTCCAAAGAGAGAAATTGCTCATATTGAACTTCTCAATATCGAATTTTACCGTCATTTTTGTTCACCACGATTTATTCAGTTACAATCGTTTCACTGTATGTGAACAGTACCGTATACGTGAAGAGTGCCATATACGTGAACAATACTCTGACTAATAGTTTTGATACCATTATTAGGAGATCGATTTTGCAGAAGCGACAACACACAGCTAAAATATAACTTGAGAAAATTTGGGTGAAATGAAAAAGATAAGGCGCACAAGATATTTATCGTGATTCACTTAATTTAGGCTCCGTCCACGAACAAGGCTGTGAAGAAATTTACTATGAAAAGGAGATTACAACCCTACCTGAAAATTTGGGCAGGGCCTAACGGGCCAGCCCGTGGCCCACTCACTTGGCCCCCGGGCTGGGCCGACCTGGCCCGGGTGTGAATGGCCCGGCCACTAAGGCCGGGCCGGGCTAGGCCATTGGTGCTGGCCTGCCGGGCCGTGTCAGGCCGGGCTTGTGGCTCGCACACTTTTTTTTCCTTCTTTTTTGAAGCCCTGTACAGGGCCTATTTCCCCTCCCACTATCACTATCTAAGTGACTACCGTTTTTTTTTTTGGAGGCCCTGTATACCCCTCCCCTCCCATGTAACGGTCATATGACCGTTGGGGAGGGGGATTTATGACCGTTGGGGAGGGAGCCCAACTCCCCCCCTCCCCACTTTTTTTTAATTATTAAAAAATAAATAAATAAAATAAAAAATTATAACATATTTCAATGTAGTTTTCTATAAATACCTCTCTTATTTACTCATTTTTTTCATATATCTTCTTCAATCTTTATATTCTCTTTTCTTAATATTTCTCTAATTTTATTATTTATTTTAATATTTTCCATATCAATTTTAAAATTTTCAAAAAAAAATATATATTCAAGTGAGTCAAGTCACAAAAGCTTCAATTATCAAGTCTCAACTCTTTCAACTCAAAGTTTGAATATTTCTCTAATTCTATCACCATATTTTTAATTTATTATCTATTAATTTTGCTAATACAATAGTTAAAATTATTGTCTATGTTTTATTATTTTCTTAAATTTAATGTGTTTATTTCTTTAAATTTAATATGCATATTTCTTTTATGAATATGTGGAGCGGAGGTATAAATATCATTTCGTTAATTTAATGTTTTTAATACATATGTGCATAGTATCTAATATGTGTATTTATATATAAATTTATAAATTTACCAAGTAATATTATTGGTATTGTAGGATATGGATATGAATAGAAATATTCCAATTGATTTGGATGACAATGAATATAGAATGGATGATCATAATTCTGAAACGGAAGAAATGCAAATCCGCCTAGAAAAAGGAATGACCAAGTCCATGAGATGTAAAATCAACCTCGTACACATACTCGAGTGAGTGCTCCTACTAATAGAAGCGGAACTCAAAGTGCTACTCAAGATAGTAGTTCAGGAAGTACCATCTCAAAACATGCAAATGCTTGTACTTCAAAAGTATAAAACTACTTTGATATTGAATATAAAGATGTGAATGGCACGAAGAAAAGAATGGGAAAATGTAAATTTTGTGCAAAACTCTTAACTGCAACTTCAACTGGTAAGACTCAACACCTTAAAGCCCACGGCAAAAAATGTGCAGAAAAACATAATGGAGGAAAGGATCCCATGCAATTTCAGATTCAATTCAACAAAGACGGTTCGGTAAGTACTTGGACCTATAATTCTAATGTTGTTAGAGAATCTCTAGGTAAATTAATTGCTGCTACTGATTTGCCTATTAATTTTGGTGAAAATTCTTTTTTTTGAAGAACATTTTAGAAGATCTTATCATCCACAATTTAGGTCAGTTAGTAGAATAACTACTAGAAGTTATATTATTGTTGCATATAATAAAATGCGAATTGCATTAAAATCTGAAATGCATTCATTAAACTTTAGTGTTGCATTAACATCTGATATTTGGAGTAATAGGGCTAACCAAGATTATATAAGTATAGTTGCATATTACGTAGACTTACAATGGGTTATGCATAAAAAAATAATTGGTTTCAAACTTATTGATCATAAACATAATGCTGAGAATATTTGTGAGCGTATTTTAAGTATTATAGAAGATTATGGTATACAAGATTGCATTATCTCTATCACTTTAGATAATGCTTCTGCCAGTACAAATGCCATTAGTAATATTGAGAAGTTTATCAACACATATAACAGAAGTTTTTTTAATGCATCAACATTGTGCCTGCCATATCATCAATCTTATTGTAAAATCAGGTATGGAGGTTATAGATTCACATATTTCAAAAATTCGAGGTGCTATTTTTTGGATTCATAACTCTAACTAGCGTATAGCTGAGTTTAAAAGATATTGTAAAGCTGAAGGTCTTAAATCGAGGAAATTTGGACTAGACATGCCTATTAGATGGAACTCTACTTATTTGATGTTAAAGAACACAATAGGGTATGAATCTGTTATTACTATCTTTTACAACTCAAAAATAGGTTTTGTAGTATTGGAAAATCGAGATTGGTATATTGTCACATAATTTATACAATTTTTAGAAGTTTTTTATGATAGTACTATTTCTTTATTTGCTGTTTATACTCCTACTTCTCCTTTATCTTTGCATATTGTTAATGAAATGTGTAACATGTTTTTTTTTGAATAGAAATAATGAATTGTTTAAACCAATTGTAGAAAAAATGCAAGCAAAACTAACAAAATATTATAAGAAAATTCCTTTATTATATTCTTTTGCTTTTGTTTTAGATCCTAGAGTAAAATTGAATGGTCTTTCAAAATGTCTTTCATATATTGGTACATGTTTAGATTTAGATTTTTCACATGAATATAGTAATGCATGTAACAAGTTGTTTGAAGTGTTTTCTATTTATGAGAATAAGTTTAGCAATTTAATGAGTCAACAAAGTCAACATACCCAATAACGATCAAAGAAAAGGTGGCAAACATGGGATATTATTTCATCCACTGGCTCATCATCATCAAGTCTAGCCTCAACACCAACAACGACGTCACAGTTCAATAAGCTTCACACTTACCTACACGTAGACTTCTCCATACTAGATTCAGATGATGATGACTTTGACATTTTGCAATGGTGGAAAAAACATCAACTAAAATTTCCCGTGCTTTCACAATTAGCAAGAGACATTTTAATTATTCCAGTGTCAACGGTTTCTTCAGAATTTGCTTTTAGCACTACTGGGATGATACTTGAAGAACGAAGAACCTTATTGACAAGTGACATAGTTGAGGTGCTTGCATGTCTTAGAGATTGGGAATATGCTAGAAAGCGAATGCAACATACCACACACAATGAAGAACTTGTTGACTAATTCTAAAGCTTATATGTCGAAGAAGAAGACGTTACAAGCACTAATGCTTAGAAAAACAAGATGTAATTTTAATTTTGTAACTTCTAATTGTACTTTTTGGATAATTTAAATTTTTAATTGTAATAGTTAGACATTAGAGTTTAGACTACACTCTTTTTTCCTTACCAAGGTTTTATTCTAATGGGTTTTATTTGGTAAGGTTTTTAATGAGATAGTCATTATTAATAAATAAATAAAAAAATTCTTAATTTTTTTATTTACTATTTGATTGAGTTATTCTATTTTTAAAAATTTGTCTTATTAATTTTAGTTATTTATNCGAATTTCTCCTCCAACCCGAACGGGTCGGGCCGGACTGGGCCGCCCATATTTACAGCTCTAATTATAACTCACTTCTCTCTAAATAGAATAAATAAATCTCTCTCTCTTAAAATAGGAGAAAATGTTCTCTAAACAAATTAAGAGAAAACTAAAGTTAAACACTAAGAGGAATTCCTAAGTTGAACTCTCTTAAGAGGAGGAGAAAATATTTTGAATGGGATGATGAATAAGGGTATAGAGAGAGGTATTTATAGCAGAAATTCCCCTCTTCCTTCTTCCCTTTAGTCAACAATTATAGGCACCGATCGGTGCATACTCCATCATTAAGCCATAATTGTGAACTTTATCTATACATGCATTAAATGCATTCAGGCCTACTCTACCAAATTCTCTTGCACCATTTTTTTGACTTAAAACATAAGTCACCGTAATTGATAAAAGTGGTATTACTTATTATACAATTTATTATACAATCAATTTAGAAGAAAAAAAAAGTTACATGGCATTTGAGTAATCAAACGATGAATAGCATGTGTAATACACTAATAAAAAAAAAGAGGGAAAAACCACCAAAATTTAAAAAACGACATGTCGTTATTGACCAACTATTATTTTATTTTATTCCTTTTTGGGTGGGGTTCATTTTTATATTACTGTTCTGGTCCTAACATCGCCTCAACCGATCCGGAGAGAGAGGAGAGGAACCCATCTGTCCGAGTTGCCTAAAACTCGGTGTCGTTCACAAGGCAAATCCAACCCAACCCAACCCAACCCAAACCAAGCCAAGCCGTGTGTTTCTCCCATGGCGGCAGCTGGATTTCATCGAGGAGTCAGTGTTGTCTTAGTTCCGATTCTAGTGCTCCTACTCCTGCTGATCCAGTACGGGCCGTCCCAGGCGATTAATCAAAGGAGCTCCAATAGTAACAATAATCAGATCCCCAGCTGTAGTGACATTGCGTCCGAGTCTCAGTGCTCGCGGAACCCCAAGTGCCGTTGGTGCCGAAGTGATACCCTTGACGATATGTGTTTCTCCAAGAACGAGGCCTCCCGCTTGCCCCAAATGGTCTTTTCCTGCACTCTTTGAATTTTCCTTTTCTGTATTTTCTTTTTTAATATTATTTTTTGATGGGCTGTCCTGTGATCTAATATTTGGTCTTGCTATTTTGGGATTGTGTACTTTAATCTAAGTAGTGATTAAGCTGGATTGACATGTCGTTTTATGTGGATGAGTTCGGAAATGTTGGGATTTTCTTTTCACTCTATTGTACTCTCTTTATGGAAATATCAAATGTACGACGATTTATGAAAAACCAAAAAAAAAAAAAAAAAAAAAAGGACAAAAAGGGGTTAGATCTCAAAGTATGAGTGGTTTGATTCTGAATTAGTAAAAGTATAAAGGGTCTCTGTTGGACCAACCTTTATACCAACAAAATTGGAACAAAGGCTATAATGTTTTGCTGAGCTGAACTTTATGCTTGGATTTTTGAGGGTTCACTTAAGAAAAATCACATCTGTGAAGAATAGACCAGATTCAGCTACTTCATGTTTCAAGTTATTTGTTGTTTCATACTTAAAAATAGATTCAAACTGGAGCTCATAATAGATATTCTGGACTGTCTTATTTCTTCACACTGAACCTTCACTTTATGCATCTCTTATATTGACATGTATTGCTGTCTCGAGGCTTTTATATATATATACAACAATGAACTGAATAGCACCATTGATCTTGCTTACAAACAACCCTAATGTCTAAGATGTGCCAATTTATCCACACATATCTTCGCTGAAAAGCAAGGTATACCGGACCAGGCATTGCTTAAACTTCAAAGGAGCAAGACTCGAGTAATGTGGTGGAGTCACTTTCCAGCCAGAAAAAGTTCATTCTATCCACTGCTGGTTTAAAACACCTCATCTCTCGTCCTCATAAGTCAAGTCATATAAGCACAAACTTCAGTTACTTCACCAAAGAAGATATCTACTAAAGCAGCCCTTGGCAATTCTCCTACTAAGCACAGACTGCTACACCAGGACTGGCCATAGCTGATCTAACAACGCCAATCTGGTTGAGAGAAGACCTAATTAATAAACATTAATATTTGATATGGATCATTTACATCTTTGTCAAATCATTAGCATGCTGTTTCTTTGAATCAAAATAGTCCATCCCATTTGGAATTTTTGATCGTAATCAAACAATAAACAGTTAAAAACACAATTAATTGAAGGGGAAGAGTAAAGAGTGAATTTTGTTATAAGAAGTAAACCAATAGATAATACCCGGAGTTTCATTCTAGTTTCACTTAAGAAGTTGAACAATTACTAGTTCAACGAATTGAGTATCTCACTACAAATCAAACACAAAACTCCGTAGGGCTAGGATAAGAAAAGCAGAGAGAGAGAGAGAGAGAGAGATCATATTTGCAGGGTCTCCAATTTATCATCATCATCATCATCATTTCCATGGCCAACAACATACAGCTTCACAGCATCCCTCATGTCATCGAATGCATCAGAGCGTTCGAAAAACCCGGCCAACTTCCTCAGCTCACAGTCGCCAAGATCGTCAACAAACGGGGGAATGGGGACAGCATTCTCCGGCTGGAGCGAGTACGAGTTCGGGTTGTCATCGACGATCACCACGCGCCTCAAATCCCTCCCCAAACCCGACAAGTCCTTAACGAGCCGGCCGTCCACTTCCTTGCACGACTCGCGGTAGAGCCGGTGAGAAATCACGCTCTTCCGGTCGAGCCGGTCGAGCACAAGCGACGCATACTCCTTCAGCCCGGCCGTGAACACGACGACCTCGTACTTAGCCCCGAGCGATTCCAGCAGCTCGTCGACACCGGGCCGCTTCAGCACGTAGAAATTCAAGACCTGGCCGTCGATCCTCGGCCTCACCACGAAGTCGAACCGCTCCGGGGGCGGGTCGGCCTTGGAGTGAACCAGAGTCTCGTCCAGGTCCAGAAACACGGTTCCCCTCCCCGTCGAGGTCAGCGGCGGGAGGCTGTGGCCGTCGAAGGCGAGCGACCGCCGGACCAGGGTTTCGGATTCGGGGCGGGGTTCGGGCTTGGAGCCGGACTCGGGGGTTTTCTTGAGGATCTTGTAGCCCTTGTTGCGGTTGGGGGTTCCGATTTGGGCCAATTTGGAGAAGATCTTGATGAGGCGGCGGTGGCAGGAGAAGAGGGACTTGTTGATGGAGGCGATGACTGCGGCGGAAGCGGCGGCGGCTTTCTTCACCGGCGATTTCCGGCGGTGGCGGCTGGTGGGGCCGCCGCGGCAGTCCTTGATGGACTTGGTCGAGCTCCTCCTGATTATCTTGGACACCATTTTCGTGCTTCTTTGGAATCTAGAGAGAGAAAATGGGGGAAGGATTCTCTCAAAATTTTTGAAAATGGTGGCTTTGGGTGAAATTTAGAGAGAGAGAGAGAGAGAGAGAGAGAGAGAGGAGGTTTTGGGGTTTTGAGGAAAATTTTTTAAAATTTGGCTCGGTGTAACGGTCGACTGTAGTGGTTCGGAACCGAAGCTAAGTGTTATTAGGGGTTGGTTTGTTTGTGCTGTTCATTTTGGTTAGGTACGGTTACGTACAGCTAGGGGTGAGGGGAGTGAATGTTCCAAATTATAATGAAGAGCTGGCCGAACTAGTCGACCGTTGTTTTGAATCAAAAAACAGTTGTTAATTATTGACCTTAAATTATTATTACATAATACACTTATCTATATGTGTACGATATAGATGATAAAGATCAAATAACAAACTACTCGGAAAAATAAAAATTTGACAACTATTTTTAATTTGAATTTTTTTTCCCCAGGAAATTGAAGGACTAAACCTTTGAAAGGGTCTCTCTCAAAAAACAGAAAAAACCAAAATTGCAAGGTTCTTCTAACAATGCATGAGTTGCAGTATATAGTTGTATGAATAGTATTTTCAATTTGTACTTATCATAATGCCAACCTCTGATCACAATATAAGTGTACATTGAAATACATTTTGAGAGTTATTGATGTACTTGGCTACTTGTCCTTGTCTTTGTACTTCAATGTATGTTGCTGAGCAGTTATATGATACATGCGTCCAATTATTTATTATTGACACCCCAATGAATTATATATGGAGAATTTTAGTGTAGGAAGGGGAAAAGCCCTCCTATATATGGGCATTTTTTCGCCTGTTAGATTGTAATCATGTGGTTCATAATAAACAAGCTTAAAGTTGTAATCATGTTACAGTTTACACTTGAGCATCTGTATTTTTTTGAGTTGGTTTGTGAAACGGGGTTAAGAACAATAGTTAAAAGAATCTTAATGGGTTAGGACATTTTTTTTCTTGGAAAACAAATTAACAAGTTAGGATTTAGTAGATGAATTCTACGAAAATTGCAGGAATATTCAACCCTCGTAATCGATCCTAATTGTCGTACTATCACCCATCACTGGATATTGAAGCTTCAAGGCTACTTTCCATCATAAAACCCAGAGTACCAAGAGAACAAAGGGAGAAGAAGAGAGAGTAGAAGAGAGAGAGAAAAAAGAGCATTTTGGTCCAATTAAAATCTCAATAAAGAGGGCTATTCTTCTACTGGATTTTATAAAATTGCATATCTTTTAGTTCATTATAATCCCAAAAAATGGGAGAAGAATAGAGAATAATCTGAAAATGAAGAAAGAGGGATAGAGAGAGCAGCAGACAAGGAAGGAAGAAAAATATTTTGATTGTTTTTTGTTGTCCTTTTCTATTTCAAGCTTTTGTCCATGTAATGCAATCTATATGATTTCTGATACGAGTCTTGATCTTTTTTCATTCAATGGTGTAGATACCCCTCCTACCAATAGGTGGGCTTTTGTGCTTTTTACGCTAGAATTCTCCTGAATTATATTATATAATTGTTTACTCTCTTGAATTTGTTCTTACTAAATTAGGTGCTACAAATAATTTGCCATATTAACTTCATGAGAGCTAGTACAGTAGGTATTTATTTATTTTTTCTTAATCGATAGGTAAATTAATTAATAACAGTTAGAAATTGAATCGTCAAAATTGATTTGTTATTCAATCTAATGGTCGAAATTCAATAGATAATCTTATAAAGTTAAATTCTAGCATTTAATCATCATTGAAATTCGTAAGAAATTCAATGTTATATTGGAATGGTAATTTCTTTTCTAACCTTTATTTATTTATTTTTCAAGCCTCTATCTATTCCTATTTTGTGATCCTATTCAATTCCATACATTTCCCCAAGCTTCTTTCCATTTCAAAACGTAATTTTTTTTTTCTCGTTGTTTGTTATTAAATGGAGACTTTTCAGTTTCCAAATAAAATGGAGAGTCTTATTAATTAGGTTTTTTAGTACAAAAATCCCCTAAATTCGATACAAATTGATAAAATTAACCCTGAAACTCAACCCCTAAAGTCTCTTAGTATTAGTTCTCTTAAAAAAGAAATGTGTTTATGCTATTTTCTTTTACAATTAAATTTCCATTCTTTTATTTGTAACTTTTAGATTCTCATTCTTAGATTTTTGTTTCATATTAATTCTTTTTAATATTTTTTATCTAATACTGTCATTAATTAGTATTTCTCTAAATCGTGCGCATCTTAGTAGGGATAAAATTGGAGAAAAAGAAAGTTATTTTTTTTTTAAAAAAAAGAAAGCTGGGTTATCATTTTCGTTCAAGATGGATGTAAGAAATTAAAAAAATTTTATATAGTTCCAATATAGATCTATTATGGTCTAAGTATTAATATATATCGAAGAAAAGTATATGAATATATTGCCAATTTATGTTTTGTTGTTTCAATTTTATGGGGCATATATTGGTAATTTTGTGAGACATATATTGCTAAAATTTTATATGATTCAAATATAGATCTACTTTGGTTTAAGTATTCATATACCTTTTTTCGACGAAGTGGGTTGGCTAAGAGCACCCACTACCTAGAACTTATGTCCTATGTTTGAATTATACTAGGAGTAGGTGTAAAAGCCTATTATCCCTAATAGGGTAGTGTAGGAATTGGGTAATATATTAGGTATTTTCCTTTAATTTGTAATAAATGGAGGTCATTAGCTAAGCTCTATTTTTTTTTTTTTTAAAAAAAAGTATTCATATACCTTTTTTTATAGATTTATGATACAATATACTTTAGTCCAAGTATTCATATACCTCTTTTCTATATATATATGAATACTTGGATTAAAGTAGATCTATATTGGAATTATATAAAATTTTTTTGATTTCTTCTCTCGATCTTAAATAAAAACTATAACTTTTTTTTTAAAATAATTTTCTTTTGTTTCTAGTTTTACCCCTGAGATGAGTATGCTTTAGGTAATTGTTAATTAATGGCAGATTTGGAGATAAAATATTAAAATAAATTAACGTGAAATAAAAATATAAGAATGAGGACCCAAAAGCCACAAATAAAAGAACGTGGACTTAATCATAAAAAAAACTAATAGAAACATTTTTGTATATAAGGAGAACTAATATTATAGGATTTCAAAGGTTTCGCTCTAAAAAATTGAGTTCATAGTTGATTTTACTAAATTGTTCTAAATTTATGGAATTTTTTAGTAAACGCCTAATTAAAGTGAATTAAATTAGTTCCATAAGCACATCTGTGTAAACTCAACCTAGTGCATTGAATTTTGTGAGAATTAAATTAGTTCCATAAGCATATCTATGTAAAAGAAATGTTGATATAATCATCCTAATTTAGATGTACAAACATCAACTCTAAGTCAAATATGCTTTAATCACCTTTGTTTCTATATATAGATTTCTTGCTAATTATGGAGATGGTCAATTTAAGCGAGTTGAGGAACAACTCTAACTTATAGCCTCGATTTTGCTAATGATCCGTCGCCTCTATATAGCGTTTCATAATATATCAAAAAAATATAGAAACTACTTTAAGACTATTGGATTAACTAAGTTTAGAATATTGCTATTAGAAATATAGAAGAGTAAAAAAATCTTAGAATTATTAGTCAGTTAATATTTTTTTATTGCTATTTAGTGCATAAGATTATTTAAGGAAATAGGTCGCAATCATTGCTCACATTCTATAAATTATCTTGTGCAGCTTTTATTAACATCTATTTATAGCTTTTGCCGATTATTCTATTTTTATAATCCTACCGGGAAAAGACATAAATAATCTAAGCATTTAGCCTGCCCGATCATCACATCAATATACTCACAAGTGACAAATCTAGAATAACTTGTGGCTTAACTTATTACTTTAATTTTTTACTCAAAAGATATTAATCACTAATTGAAGCACTTTTTCTTTTTAAACGAGGGAAATTATATAAAAAAACAAAGAAAAGAAGAGACATCAAGTCAGAGGGGGATCTCTCAGGACAAAAAAAACAGAACAAGAAATAAAATCAGCGAAACTGATAATTAGGCTTCATAATACAATCATCGTAAACAAAAGATGAAATAAAAGATGGAGCGAACTACTACCAAGTAGGACCAACAAAAGAAGGAATACGAGAAACAAAAGAATCAGCTACACGATTACCCTCACGATAGATATGAGTGACCACAAATTCCACATTAGTAATGTACCTCAATACCCTACACCAAGCTGATTTCCAACAGAAAGGAACTTTAAGAGAACGTGCTAATAAAAGAGAAATTACGTAGACTGAATCATTCTCTAATCAGAGACGTTTCCATCTATATTTCCAATTAAAATCAATCGCATAAATCGCTTCTACCAATTCTGTCTCAAAAGTGTAACCAGTTCCCAAAGGAATAAAGAAACAACCATGAACAAACCCTCTATGAGTCTAGAACACCCCTGAATACCCAGAAGGACCTGGTGAGCCATAAGCAGGACCATCAGTATTGACTTTGATCTAGGACAGAGGAAAAGGTCTCCATATAACTTCAATAATGATTGGCACCTTTCAGGGCCTACCTTTGACTCGAAGCTCTCGTAAAATTAGGAGGTCGTTCATAGAATTAAACATAGTGCCAGAAACTAGGGACTCTGCCTCTCTAATAAAATACCATAAGGGAACAAAAGCTGGAGATATATATGGTTTTTTATCTTTAAAGATTGTCAAATTTTGAAGATGCCATATAATCCAAAAAACAGAGACCAAACCGACTTTCTAGAAACCTCCAAGTTGGGGGCTAAATGAGCAGAGTTGAGCTTTATCCCAAAGATCTCCCACGGAGCCCTCCAGAAAGACTGGATTGCGAAATATGAGGATAGGGCTGACCACAGCTGCACAACAAAAGGGTAATTGAGGAATATATGTGCCGAGTCATTTACAGATGAGCGACAAAAACAATAGTAAGACGGAAGTTAGAAGCCTCACCTCATCAAAGAAGATGCAGTAGGAGGCTAATCATGAAGAGTCCTCCAAAGTAAAACCGATCTCGAAGGAGAGATGAAGAAAGACCAAATCTGTTTTCTCCAAGAGTACGGAACTGGAGAATTAGAAAGAGAAGTATAAGTATTAGAGCAGGTAATTGTACCATCCAAAGAACCTATCTAATGCAAAACATTCGGGCCATCTAAAATTACAACTGATTGAATAACATCAGCTATTTCTGGAAAACGATCTGTAAAGGCAGAAGGAAGAGACCAACCCAAATCTGTTGAAATGTCTATTGGAATAATGTCCTATAAAGTAGTCTATTATTTAGACATTATAAACAATATTTATTGGATTATTTAGTATCTATTTGTTATTAATAAATTCCATGTTATGAATTTCTATTTCATTTATGTCCCATTGATATATATGTGATGTGTATATTTATCTTATGCAAACATCTAAAAGATTCCAAGACATGAAATGAGTAATAAAGAATTATTCGTATGATGAGTTCATATGTGGGAGACATTATATTCTTTATTTCATTATGTCTAAATTAAATTGTTCGCATTCTGCATATTGAAGATGGAATACTTTACTATGCCATAGAATGTAGTATTGTCTATTAATTAATGAAGTCTCTAATTATCGAAATGAGAGTCTTTGGATAGAAACACTAGTATGTTATAAGAAAGTTATAACAGCATCGAACAGGACCTAGTGAATTAGAATTTGAGGTTAAGTGCCGTAACTCAAATTTCTAATTTTACTAATCTAGCACTATTGTAAAATACCTTAATACTAGTGATTAACGAACTTACTTTCATGTGTTTTGTCTTTTTGAGTTACTAAAGGAATAGTTCCGATTTATGGTCCAAACTCTGGTATCTTGGAAGATTAGGTATATGAAATATGTAAAATGTTTTTCATGATAGACACCATGCATATGATGTCACTTTGAGTTTTTTCAAGTACTTGGATAATATAAACCAGGGTCCCAGTATTCATTATGTGAATTTGACTGTGTTGGTATAAGCAGATACAAACACCATAGTCAACTATTATCCATTAGATGAAAAATGGCAACTCAAAGGTAAAAATGTACTAGAGGGGTAATATGATAATTTCACCTTACTAGTACGGCATTGCATTGGGGTATCTCTACAGGTATAGTATAAGCTAAATGGATCAATCTAGTTAATTGTTAATAAGCTTCACAGAAAAATAAATGACATTTAGTCCAAGAGTATAATATTGGGCCTATAGTGGTGTGCCCCAATATTAATAGACAATACCCAATCATAATTAAGAGTTAATTATGATAGTGCGTATATAGTTCTTTGGAGCTTGGGCTTTATGAATCTATCTAGTCCCCTGTCTAGCTCAAATTAAAGCCCAATAGTCATTTGATGATCATTTGAGCCCAACAAGCCCAATAAGCCCATTAGAGTTCATTAGAGTTTACTAATCTCTCTATAGTTAAGAGAAAAGTTCTCTAGCAACCAGATACAAGTGTTATACGTGAAACACCTTCTTGAGAAAAGAGTGTCACACGCATAACAGAGAGAGAGGGAGAGCATAATATCGGCCAACCCTAGGGATTCTATTCGTGGTGTTTTTGGTCAATCCGGAGAAATCGTTTCGAGAAGATTGTCTTCTTATTCGTCTGCGGATCTTTTTGTTGGGAATCAAGAAGGTGACCACTCACTGGATCAATCAAACGACTTTCGAGAATAGACAGGAAGACGAGAAGTTTGTAGAGCGAATCTGGGTATTGTTCTTGCCTAGATCAAGAGTTAATTTATGTTAGATCACGATCCAAAACGTTTTGTAAAAAGAAAAATTTTAAACGACCAATTCTGCTGCATTTCTTGATTTTATAAAACTATGGTGTTCTTGAAAATGATTTTATGAAAATATTTTCCAGAAATTTATTTCAATAAACACCAGTAATGTCTCCAACCAAACTCTCTCAAGAAGGATCAAGAAATATAGAAGAAGATACCAATTCAATCAATGGGGAACCCAATCAATTATCAGTCTAGAATTTGACTTTAGAATGTCTTCCAACCAACCATCAGGATTTTTCACAAAGATCTTGACATAAAATGCGAAGCCTGGGCCAAATGGCGGATTTAATATGATATCTGAAATCCTTATTGCTCCTATAGAAACGTGCTAGGAGATAAGAAAATAAATCAGAATTAACAGTCATCATTCTCCAAGCAAACTTTTTAAGTAGGGCTTTATTGAGCCAAGATAAGTAACGAAGCCCTAAACCATCCTCCTCTTTAGGCTAATAACATTTCTTCCATGAGACTTAGACCGGCTTCCTTTGGAGAATAGAACCCGACCAAATAAAATTTCGAATTACTTTTGTCATTTTACTTAGCAAAGAACTTAGTCATCGATAAATCTGAAAAGAATGAAGAAGTGAGCCATAGATCACAGAACTAACCAGAGCAACTCTGCCAGCGAAAGAGAGAGACAACCCCATCTAACAACAAAATTGAGCTATAAACTATCCATCTAAGGAATCAACCACCGCTGACGAGGAGCTCCGACAAATAAAGGAATCTCCAAGTAGTGCAACGACTCTCCACCTTGCTTCATATTACAAATGGAGTGCAAATCCCTAATTATGGCAGGGGAAATTTCCTTACCAAAGTAGATATTAGACTTCTCTTAATTAACTAGCTGACCCAAAAGAGATCCATATAACTCAAAAGCTAAATGAACAGCTTTCAATTTCTTTAGTGAAGCTCGACAGAAAATAAGAACATCATCCATATACAGAAAGTGGGTCAAAGCTCTCTTACCACGAGGTAGAGAGATAGTATCAATAGCTCTCGTACTGAAAAGATGAGTTAAGTAACGACTCAAAAAGTCCTTAGCAAGGCAAAAAAGAGAGGAGGGAGATGATCACCCTGCCTAACCCCACGAGAGCAAGAAAAGTAACTATGGGGGGCCCCATCAAGAAGGACCGAGATATGGGTAGAACCAAAGATAGCCCAAACCCAAGCAGTAAATGTAGGGGAAAAACCAAAGGACTTGACGATCTCCAGAATAAAAGACCAACTAATAGAGTTAAAAGCCTTGCGAATGTCGATCTTTAAAGCCACATGACCATCGAAAGCCGAATTGCTTAAAGAGTTAAAGCACTCTGAGGCTCCCAAAATATAATCACCTATCTGTCTACCTTGCACAAACCTAAACTGATTCGAAGAAATAATTCGAGAACTAATAGGTTCTAGCCTAGCAGCAAGAATATTAGTGATAACCTTGAAAAAGAAATTCCCTAAAGCTATAGGTCGAAATTGCTCAATCATATTTGCCTCAGTAACTTTAGGGTTAAAGACTATAAAATTAGAATTAACACCAGGAAATATCTTACCGGAACAAAAAAACTCCTGGATAGCCAAGACAAAATCATTACCCATAATAGGCCAGCAACTGCAAAAAAATCTCCTAATATAGCCATCCAAACCAGGCACACAAGAGGGATCCATATCAAAAACAATGTTTCTAATTTCTTGCTCAAAGGGAAGACTCAACAGGAAAGCATTATCATATTGGATAACCAGAGTGGGAACATGCTTTCGAATAATAGAGAATTCACTTGGAGAATGATTTGGCTCAGAAAACAGAAAAGTATAAAAGTCAACAGCATAAGTTGCAATATGATCCAGATAAGTAATCTCATAATTGATAATCAAAGAAGACAAAGACTTATTAACTTTACGTCTTTTAAGGGTTGCATGATAAAAAGAAGAGTTACGATCCCTTCCTCCTAACCAACAAATTCGACATTTATCTCTCAGAAAAGAATCATGCAGAGTTAGAGCATTATCCAGAGTAGCCAAAGCATCAGCCTCTTTCCGAAAGATCTCCTCAGAAAACCTTTGACTTGCAACCTATTCTGAATTTCTGTGACCCTATCCGTAGCCATGGTAACTCTGGTAGACAAATTACCAAAAACTTCCTAATTCTAAGCACGAAGAGAAGCTTTGAGGAGTTTGAGTTTTTGTAAAAGACGAGAGGTAGGGCAACCTGAAACGTGATAAGACTAGACACTAGAAACCAAATCGAAAAAAGTGGGGTCATCCACCCAAACATTCTAAAAACGAAAAGGACGAGGATGAGGAGCTCTCAAATCCTTTCCAAATAGAAGAAGAGGAAAATGATCAGAATGTAAACGAGGCAAAGTGCTATAAGATAAATTAGACTAGAGATCAATTAACCCAGAAGTGCATAAGGCTTTGTCTAAACGGGATAAAACCAGACCCCTCGCTCCTCTGCCAATCCTAGTGTAGAAAGCACTCATAGTGTCCAAATCAATAAGAGTGGAAGCATCCAAAAAACTAGTAAAGTCAAAATAAGAAGTGGAGTATGTAGTACCTGTTGTTTCTGAGAGCGAAGAACAGCATTAAAATCACCCAAGACACACCAAATTGGAACAACCATGTTCAAAAGAAAACTCTAAAGCTCTTTCCTAGAGGAAGAAGAAGAAGCACCATAGATAAAGGAATAACAAACCGATAACATACCCATCAAAATCTCAAGAGAGATATGTTGAGAGTGGTTACAAATAACCACTAGGCTTTGAATTCTAATTGAAGCAACAACCCAAATAGTACGGGTGTCCACCTCATTAGTACAAACTAAGTCTAGACCAAAAAGATTTTGAAACAGCATCAAGAGAATAGAGTGGCTCAGCCAAACACACCAAATCCGGTTTATAAAGAAGACAAAAATCTCGAAGAACTAATTAAGTACTCCTATTAGAAATACCTCTACAATTCCAATAAATTACCTTTATTTGGATACAAGTCGCTGAGCAATTCGAGGGGGTAACATCGGAGTCAAAGACCTTGTCCTTTTAGACGTTGCTCCCATCCCACTAGAATCATCAGACACCTCCTGAAAAGAGATATTAACATTGATTTTACCAGGAGGAGAGTTAGTAGAATTCTTGGAGACATCAGGATCACCCATAACCTGAGGATTATGAGAAAGTCTATTAGTCTCACTAACGTCATCAATGCTCCTACTAAGCTTCTTCTTTCCCTTTTCAGGCTCGACGTCATTGTTTATCCCAATTGTATTGACCAGAAGAGAAAAAGAATTCTTAACGGGCACCTCTACTAAATTAGTGACCATTACCTTAGTAGCAACAACATTAGGTGGAATGACATGAGTAGGAACCTTTGTAGTCTTGGGAGACTTGGTAATAAGTCTATAACTTGTTTACGAATTCTAGAACATCCCCGAGTCATCTTAGAAACACCTTTGATAGAAGCCCCAACCTTATTGCCACGCTTACAAGAAGTAGTAGCATGACCAATAGTTTGACATGTAGAGCCAAAGTGCGGTAATCGTTCGTACTCTAAAAGGATAAAGAAACAGTCACTACCAACTTCAACTATTAGAGAATCTAAAATAGGCTGAGATAGGTCAATATCAATAAAAATTCTTACAAAATAGCCAAACTCACCTTTAAGAGTCATCTCATCAAATCATATAGGAAAACCAATTCCACGCGCCAAATCAGATAGGATTTGATGCTCCCAATAAATCTAAAGAAGCTCATAAAAGCGAATCCAAACTTGTGTGTTTGTAGAACTTTGAGAATTTGTATTAAAATTTGGAAACCAAGGTTGTAGGTGAAGGACCCTAGGTTTTAAACTTAAAGAAACCAAGGTCCAAACTCTATTCTTTTCCTCTTCCGAAAAAAAGAGGATATGGAAAAATCCCTTTCCAAGAGATATCAAATGCCATGCAGATGATAATTTCCAAAGGGACTGAAGCTTTACTCTTAAATCAGCAAACTTCCAAGGGGAATCTCCCTTAGATAAAAGTACTCTACCAATCAATGAATATTGACACATTTCCAAGCGTTTCTTCAATGCTAATTCATCTACTTTTACACAAACATAATTACTTTTAATGGTAGGCTTTGAAATTTCTACAGCAATGTTTGGAAGAAGACCATTCATATCCGTCCCATTGAGGTTTGGCATTGAAACATCAAATTTAGAGGAACTAACCACTTGGGCAAAAGAAGATTTAACTCCCAAATTAGCACCCAAGCAAGTCTCTTCAATAACTTTAGATATAGCAGCACTATGCAAAACAGATATAGGAACCAAAATTGAGAGAGGACCAGAACCTGAACATTGAGAGGATACCACGTTTGATTCATAATGAGCTGTAGTGGTAATATATTTTTTGTGGAATGAAAAGAGGTTTTTGTGACCCCAAATCTCATCCCATATGAAGTTCAAAGACAGCTAAACATTCACAAGCTGAAAGTGCAAGAGCCTATGAGAAGTAAAGCCAAACAATTAAACCAAGAGCTCAAAGAAGGAGAAAATCGGACGAGACTTTTCACAAATAGTTGATAGGTAAGACAACAAGCGCCTGGACAAAACTAACGAAGAGGAGAGGAAGGTATTGGAAAAGGTCGCCTGAAGTCCTTTGCTTTGGATCTCTGGAGCGGATGCTAGTGCCAGCTCGCTGCTATAGATTGAGTCAAGCTCATTATTGCCGGAGCTCGTCGATGGCAGAGGAGGAATCTGATGAGTCGAGCTTCAAGCTTTGAGTCAGCTTCAAGCTTCGTACATGGCTGGAGCTCATCAACGGTTAGAGGAGCTAATTGGGTCGAGCATCGTCAATGGCTTTTCTCTGCTCCAAGATCTGATTGGCCTCGATACCACCTGTTCTCACTATATATATAATGATGGGTATTATATTATGTGGCGAAGTGTGAAAAGCTGAGGTTCATCACTGACGGTGGTAAAAGATTTAAATCACTAATTGAAGCACTTATTATTGTCTCAATACAACTAATTTAGAGTACTTGATGGTCTCTTAGCTCCTAAAAGCGCTTGAGAGAGACATCATGTTACTACGAGTGCTTAATGTACTTTATTAGAAAGTTTATTGATTCAATTAAGTTCAGTGAAGTATTTAGTTATGTTTCTTTCTCAAACCTTAAATATCTACTATAAAATATAAATACGTTTGCCTTCCACCATAGTTCCCTATGATTTCAAACTATGTCGCTAAGAACTTATTTGAAATATTCTATAACTACTGCAATTGAGAAATAAATTATTCTTTCAAGGAAAAATATTTAGATATCCCTTATGCGAATTAAGACAAGTATTGAATGCTCTCACTGTTTTGATTTTAATCACCACACCATTTCTATATAAATTTCATATTAAGATGCTAAAAATGACACACAAATTTAATTGTTCAACTATTCTTATTAGGAGCAAAATTAAATAGCATCTATTTTTGTACACCTAGGTAGCAACTTATTAGTCTATCTTTTGATTTTTATAACGCCCTCATCTTCATCGTACTACTAATAGAAGTTTAATAATCTTTCGTTAACGAAGTGTTACTTTCTAAAATTATTTATGTAATTATTTTTATAAATAGAGATTGATTTGAACTTTACTGTGCTTTAAAACTTAGTACAATTTGGCTTTTTATTTTATTATAAATATAGCGTGGGCTATATATATATATATATATATATATATATA
>JXTB01000302.1:168283-231661 GCA_002914805.1 Parasponia andersonii
TATATATATCGACTATATTTAGCTATCGACATGAAAAACCATATCTAACGACTTAGATTTTATCTCGTTGTGCATGACACCGGTCCGATGTTAGCCCGGATCCAAACTGGTCGAATTATATGTCTAATCTAGCTATTTTGGGTGCTAGGAGTTCGGTAAAAAGGTTTATTTGTTGATTTGAAGCTCCGTTGAGGAGTTAATTTTTCACAAGTGAGCGATCGAGGGCCTAGAATTGGTTCCCGACCCTCTGAGCGATCGTTCAATAGTACCTTGGGGACCCATTGGCGTGATATCACTATTCTAGTGAGGTAGGGATTCAATTACTAAGTTTTATACTTATTTTGATTTAAAATATACATTATGACCTATTTCTTGAAAATGTCGATTTTCATGGGATTCAATAGTTTGATTGGATATTTGATAAATTTGTGAACTGTTGAGATATATTGGATTGTTCTGGGATTGGATTGTATGGTTTTTATACAGGTTTAAAATTTTGGTTTTGGGAAAATACAGTCGTTATGCTACCCGATTGTCTATAAATCCCAGAATAATACCAAATGAGTATTAAAGCATGATTTCTTAAAATACTTGATACATGGTTATTACACACTCTATGACATGTTGTACCTACCATAGGATCACGTACTTGAGTTCCATTTTAGTATTATGGTATTTAGATCACTGGCGAGTTGCTGTAGTGCTAGGTGAGAGACCTAGGCCCCTGCATCGGAATTGCTGACACACCTCCGGGTAGTGTCAGGATACTGGGTACCTCTGTTACAGAGGTATTATAGGACCGCGATAAGAGGATGAGAGCTCATGTATATACTTGTACTTGGTTAATTTATGATATGTCCAATAATGAATATGATTACTGATGATTTTGATTTCTTTGCAAACTTATTTTATAAATGGATTTTGGAAAAGTGCTAACCATGCAGATTTGAAAAGTTGCATTCATATCAAAAAGGGTAATTGAAATTCCTACTGAACATGTGAATGCTCACCCACTTTCTTTCCATTCTTAGGTGATTTACAGTGCGACTTGGGCAACTCCGGGGCGGAGTAATCCAAGAAGAAGTTTATCCTAATTTTGTAGTTGGTAATTACTTAGATACTCACCTTGGATTTGTAATAATATTTAAGGCTCATACTTTGGATTTAGCCTGTATTATCTCTGATGCCAACTGATGATGACGATGTGATGCATATTTATGTTTTATTACTATTATTAACAGTTTATATCTTATGGTGATCACAAACTGTGGGAATTTATAATTTGAACTATTTTTGTAAACTAGTTATCGTCTTTTTTTGAAGAATTGTAGTTTATAAAATAAATTATTAATTTCCACTTGTGAAATTCTTTTTCTGCCTTTGGCCCGGGGTTTGGATCGTGACAGAAAGATTTTAGTATCAGAGCAGAGGTTTAATTATCTCGGATGTGATACCATTAGACTAGATTGTGACTCATTTTTCAAAAGTATTTGCATCACTATCTCACTAACACTTTGGCATCTAAATATAGAACTATAATGTCTCAGAGGAGAAGAATACCGAGGCAAGAGCCTAGTGTCACGACCCTAGCCTCAAACTAGACAATGGTGCGGTACTTAGCACAGTCCGTCGTACTAAGTCAGCCTACCAATACTCAAGAAAGGGACTTAGAGTAAGCTTTTGAGACAAAATGGTAAGGATGAGAGAGTTTAGGTGAATGAAAGCTTTGTATTACTCTTAAAATACTTACAACTCTCACAAATGGGACTTGTCTACAAATGAACCCAAGGGGTCCTTTATATAGGCAAAGTCTAAACTAACCAACGGTTGTGATCGTGCCAAGGGCATGATTTTACAAAGGGTCTAGATTATTCTCAACTAAAGTTATAATATCTACAAAGATATTTACATAGAGAATTCTAGAACAAAACATGGTCTAGATCCTTCCAAGAGGTTCACCCACCTTCTTGGCTCTTCTAAGTCATTCTAGGAGCTTCTAGGACCGTCTAACCCATCTAGCACCATCCGTCATTATCTAGATCTCTCTAGGACTTAGTAGTGCCAACTAGAGTCTTCTAGCATGGCCAAGACTTCTCTTGACCATTCTAGAAGTGTCCACCACGTTCTAGGGTCTACCTCAATCTTTTTGGCTGAGCAGTATATATGGAGGACCTTACAGCCATGAGCAATAACATTTAGATTTTGGGAGCCAAATGAGCGGGGCGTAATTCCCTCCCCCACTCAAGTTCGTGACATCCCCGTCGCGCCATCGACTTTGAACCGCTCGATATAGTTTTTGAATTGCCATAAGGCATCTTCATGCTCCCAGCTAGCCTCGGCCTCAGGCAAATTCTTCCATTTTACTAGGTATTCTCGATAATGAGGAGCACCACGTCGGCGGATCAAGCAATTAGCCAAAATGCACTCCACCTCTTTATTAAAAGAGGTTACCACTGTAGTAGGAGCCCTTTTAGATTCGCCCTTTGAAAGATCTCTCTCATCTCCATGGTAGGGTTTTAGTATGCTAACATAGAAGATAGGAAAAATCTTTAACTTGGCAGGGAGTTGAAGCTTATAGGAGACCTTACCTACATGCTTGAGTACCGGAAATGGACCTTAGTATTTGCGCACCAACCCTTTATGCACCTTCCTTAAGGTTTTAAATTATTGGGACAATAACTTGACAAGGACTAAATCCCCCTCTTGATACTCAACGTGCCTCCTCTTTTTGTCGGCTCACTTTTTCATTCTTTTAGAAGCTTTGTTCAAGTAGACCCTAGCTAACTCCGCTTGTTCATGACATGCCTTAGCAAATTTGAATGCTGCAGGACTTTTCCCATCGTAACTTGTCACTAAGGCATGTGGGGTTATAGGTTGTTGACCCATGACTATCTCGAAGGGACTCTTGCCCGTAGACTCACTCCTCTGGAGGTTAAAGGAGAATTGGGCTACATCAAGTAGTTTTGCCTAATCTTTTTGATTGGCACTCACAAAGTGCCTCAAGTATAACTCCAGCAAGGCATTCACCTTTTCTGTCTAGCCATCGCTTTGAGGGTGAAAGCTAGTAGAAAAGTTTAAGTCTGAACCCATTAACTTGAATGAATCTGTCTAAAAACTTCTAGTGAATCGAGGATCATGATTACTTACAATATTTGATGGGACTTCCCAAAGCTTCACGACATGCTTCATAAAGAGCCGCATAGTCTCATCAGTGGGATAATTAGGTGAAGCAGGTATAAAGGTGACGTACTTGCTGAAGCGATCAACCACCACTATAATGTTGCCAAAGCCCACTGACTTAGGCAGGCTAGTGATAAAATCTATAGAAACACTCTCCTATGGCCTCTCAGGAATAGGGAGAGGTTCCAACAATCCGCCCAGTGAATGTTGTTCCACATTGTCTTGTTGGCACATAAGACAAGTTCGTACATAGGCCTCGACATCATCCCTAAGTTGAGGCTAGTAGTAGATAGATTTGATAAGAGTAAGAGTGCATTTCTGACCTGGGTGACAAGCCCACAAGGAATCGTGGCACTCTTTGATAAGCTCTTTTCTTAAGTTACCCCACTTAGGCACATAGAGTTGATTGCCTTTGGCATAGAAAAGTTCGTTGCTCAGCCAAAAATGTCTCGTCATTCCTTTCATTACTAGGGACAGCAGGCTCTTTGCAAGAACATCGTGTTCTAGTCCTTCCTTGATTTTCTCTATCAAGGTGCTATCAGGCCTGCTTAAGACAGTCAGCTCTACCTTTCTGCTTAGGGCATCTGCCACCACATTTGTCTTCCCAGGCTTGTATTCAAGCTTGTAATCAAATTCTGCCAAGAAGTCTTGTCATCGAGCTTGGTTGGGACTCAACTTTTTCTAAGTTTGAAAGTAGCTTGTGGCTACGTTGTTAGTCATGATCGTGAAGTGAGTACCCAACAAGTAGTACTGCCATACCCTTAGGAAATGGATAACATCAGTCATCTCTTTTTCTTGTATCGTGTAGTATCTCTCGGTATCATTGAGCTTGCAACTTTTATAAGCAATTGGACGCCCTTTTTGCATTAGTACTCCGCCAATAGCAAAGTCAGAGGCATCCGTATGTAGCTCATATGCCTTTGAGTGATCAGGTAAGCTGAGAACCGGCTCTTCGCTTACCGCCCTCTTCAAGTCTTTGAATGAAACTTGACACTCAAATGTCCATTCCCAAGACTTGTTCTTCTTGTACAGGTTAGTAAGTGGTACTACTCTTACTGAGTAGGACTTGATGAACCACTTATAATAGTTCACAAGTTCGAGGAAGGATCTTAACTCTGGCACCTTCGTAGGGGGTTCCCACTCTTGGATGGCTTGCACCTTAGCTTCACCCATCATAAGTTTCCCATCCATTTTCTTATGCCCTACATCACTTCCTCTTGGGCGAAGGAGCACTTCTCCTTCTTGATGAACAGTTTGTTTTTCCTCAAGACCTTGAACACCTTCCTCAAATGTTCTAGGTACTCTTCCATGGTCTTGCTATAGATAACTATATCATTAAGATAGACTACCACGAACTGATCGAGGTAAGGATGGAAAAACTTATTCATGAGGGTGCAAAAGGGAGCAGGTGCATTGGTAAGACCAAATGGCATGACTAAGAACTCATAAGTACCATACCTTATCATGCACGTGGTCTTGGGCTCATCTCCCTTTGCTATATGCACTTGGTAGTACCCCGAGCGTAGATCAAGTTTTGAGAAATATCTAGCATTCCTAAGTTGATCGAACAAGTCGGTAATAAGTGGGATGGGGTACTTGTTCTTTACCGTCACCTTGTTAAGAGCCCGGTAATCAATACACATCCTTAGTGAGCCATTTTCTTTTTCTAGAACAACACCGGGTACCGAAAGGAGCTTTGAAGGGCCTGATGAAACCCGCATCAAGCAACTCCTCTAGTTGTTTCCGGAGTTCCGCTAACTCCGGAGGGGCCATTCGATAGGGACTCATCGCAAGTGGTCTCGTGCCTGGCTCAAGCTCAATTTCATGATCTACCTCCCTCCTAGGTGGAAGTTTCTTGAGCAGGGCATCAGGCATCACATCTTGGAATTCATCCAAGACTGTTTGTACCTCCATGGGTAGGTTACCTTGAGGTTTCAACTCTCCATCATCGTGCTCCTTTAGGATGTCCAAGTAACTCTCCTCCTCTCTTCTTAAGACCTTCTTGAATTGAAGTGCAGAGAGTACTTTGTTTCCTACTTTTGTGGACCGATCCGTTGGTACCACACAAGCTTTTTCACCATTCATGATGCACATAGAGTTGGCAAAAGGAACAAGGAATGCACGTACTGTATTGAGGAATTCCAAACCAAGCACTACCGCGAAATCATCTATTGGCACTACTGATAACTCGACTTGACCAGCCTATACACCTAGGCTAGCCTTAACATTATAAGCAACCCCATGGATGGGGCGTGCTGCTAAGTTCACTGCCTTGAGGGAGCCTCCTCCATTGGACCCATCAAGCCCAACCGCCTAGCTTTCTCAACAGAGATGAAGTTATAGGATGGACCCATGTCAACCAAGGCTTTAGTGGCTTTACCATTGATCGTTGCATCCACAAAAATTAGGCCCTTAGCTTGTGACTTAGGGGCTGACCACAAGATATTTAGGAGTTGCAAAGAACCAACATGTGCACCACCATCCTCTCTATCACCTCATTCTTGGCTTGGCTTAGCTTGGAGGCAATTAAGGCATTAAGAGCTTTCTTCTTAAGACACTCGCGTGTCCAATGTGGCCCCTCACAAAGAAAGTACTTGACTCTTGGCTTAGAGAAGTCATAGTCTTCCTTTTCTTTGCCGTTGTCTTTGTGCCTATGGGAGGAACTATCTTTGTTCCATTTTCCTCATTTTGTTTGCTCTCTCCCACTTTTTGCTCCACCACCCTTCTTGTCTTTGGCTTTAGAAGGGTCCTTGTTGGTAGAGTAATCAACAAGACTCTCAGCTATGGCAATAGCATCAGCCAAGTCCTGGATGCCACGCCGCTTGAGCTCTAACTTGGCCCAGTTCTGAAGACCATCCATGAACAAGAATAGGGCATCTTTATCCGAAGTGTCAGGGATTTCGAGCAAGAGTGTGGTAAACTCTTTCACGTAGTCTCTAATACTACTATATTATTTGAGGTGGTGAAGACGGCCTCTCGCCTCCTCTTCGGCATTCTTGGGGATGAATTGCCTTTTTAGCTCCCTTTTGATGTCATCAAAGGTGGCTATAGTACACACTCCTCATTGCATCTCCTCGTGTCTCCGCCTCCATAATAGCATAGCAATATCGGTTAGATTCAAGGCAGTATTATGAATTTTATCGGCATCGTTCGTCACATCGGCGGCCTCAAAGTATTGTTCGAGTCCCCATAGAAAGTTCTCAACTTCCCTAGCATTGCGAGTACCATTGAAGGTCTTTGGTTTAGGTATCTCAACCTTCCTTGCCTCAATGGTTATTATGGTGGTCACTCCCGTGGCCACCGCTCGCTTGCACAAAGCAAGATCACTACCCATCTCATCTACTCTACGTAAAATATTACTGAGTTCTCTTTGGAAAAGATCTCGTACCTTAGCAATCTCCAAATGAAGGGACTCGATCTTGCGCCTTAAGTCGGCCTCTAGCCTACCAAGCACATCTTTGATGCCGTTGTGGATCTCCGCATCCTCGGTCTCAAAACCGTCACAATGGCCATCTAGATCGTCTTCTTGCTCGCCCAACGTGTTCAAGTTTGACTCTAGTCTGGATACTCTAGCCTCTAAGCTAGTCACCACATCCCTTGACTTGCCACGGGTAGCACTCTTCTTCCCTTCATCACGCCCACGTTTAGAAGCACCAACTTCGACGGGGTCAGGAGTTGCAGCCATAGTCTTTATTTAGACAATGGGACCAACAAGATACAACGAGCATCCGAAGCTCTTATACCACACTGCCACGATCCTAGCCTCAAACTAGACAATCGTGCGGCACTTAGCACAATTCGTCGCACTAAGTCAGCCTACCAATACTCAAGAAAGGGACTTAGAGTAAGCTTTTGAGATAAAGTGATAAGGATGAAAGAGTTTAAGTGAATGAAAGCTTTGTATTACTCTTAAAATGCTTACAACTCTCACAAATAGGACTTGTCTACAAATGAACCCAAATGGTCCTTTATATAGGCAAAGCCTTAACTAACCAACGGTTATGATCGTACCAAGTAGCATAATTTTACAAAGGGTCTAGATTATTTTCAACTAAAGTTATAATATCTATAAAGATATTTACGTAGAGAATTCTAGAATAAAACATGGTCTAGATCCTTCTAAGAGGTTCACATACCATCTTGGCTCTTCTAAGTCATTCTAGGAGCTTTTAGGACTGTCCAACTCATCTAGCACTATCGGCCTTGTTTAGAGCCTTCTAGGACTTAGTAGCGCTAACTAGAGTCTTCTAGCATGGCCAAGACCTCTCTTGATCATTCTAGAAGTGTCCACCACGTTCTAGGGTCTACCTCAATCTTTTTGAGTGAGTAGTATATATAGAGGACCTTAGAGCCATGAGTAATAATATTTGGATTTTGGGATGAGTGGAGTGTAACACTAGGGCTAAATACCTCCACCACAATAGTAAGCCTCTGACCCTCTGGCCGACATATATAATGCTTTACGAGCATTATCGGGTCTGAGGACGGAACGAAACCCTGAGGCCCATCAGGCTTGTTTCTTCAAGGACTTCATGAAGCTCAATCCACCATCATTCGATGGGAAACCTGATCCCACCTCAGCTGAGAGATAGCTTAGAGATGTCAAGAGGACCTTCACAACTATTGGGATGCCAACAGAGTTTTAAGTAATATTTGCCACTTATAAGCTGACTGATGGAGCTATTAATTGGTGGGAGATAGTCAAGTTGACCTAGGACATGACTGACATGACTTGGGAATCTTTTGAGGGATTATTCAGGAGTCATTATGTTAATGCTAGTTATAGAGCTGCTATGATTAGAGAGTATGAACGGCTCAAGCAGGGTGATATGACAGTGAATGAGTATTATGTGTGGTTTATAGAGTTGGCACAATACGCTTATGCACCTGGGACGGACTCTACCCTCCAGATTGTTAAGTTCATGAAGGCTTTAAGACTAGCCATCTTAGAGAAGATTATGACCCAATCCTTCAGCAATCTGGTTGACTTAGTTACTGCAGCCCAAAAAGCTGAGGCTTTTCTTAATGATCGATCAGCAATGAGAGATCCTTCAAGAAACAAGGGCAACGAGAGGAAAATGAATAAGAAGAGCCAAGGGCAATGGAAAAGGAAAAACTCTCAGAATAGTGGGAGTAGTAACAGTAGTGACTCTTCAGGGAAAGGTCTCTATGGACCTTATGGATGCTTTAATTGTGGACAGTAAGGCCACCAGAAGAAAGCTTGCCTCTATTGTCAATAGGGATCTCCATTGCCTTAAGGAGGATCACAGGGAAGTCAGAGTGCCTCAGTTCCTTTTCAGGGCAGTCAGACGAGGCCAATATAATCTCATACCTAGTCTCAGGTATTCACTTATACTCCTTATCAGCAGCCTTATGGTTCTCAGTACCAGTATTAGTTTAGGCCACAAGGTTCAGGCTACAACCAAGACTATACTTAGAATTTCTAGACTCCACAAAGTTCTGGAAACCAAGGAGGGTATGGATATGCCAGTACCAGTCCAGGGACTAGTAGCAGTCGCCCTGGTCAAGGGAGAGGAAACAAAGGAAAAGGAAAAGCTTCTGGTTAAGCCTATATGGTTAGAGAGGTAGATAAGACTCAGGACTACACTGACAGAGGTGTTGTTGATGGTATGATTCTTATTTCTCATTCTTGGGCTCATGTCTTATTTGATACCGGTGCTTCCCATTCTTTCATCTCCATGTTGTTTGCTCAAATGTTGGGATTAAAATGTTCTATGTTGGACCATGTATTGACTTTGGGAACACCTATGGGTGGAGTTACCGATGTTTCTACTATCTATCATGGTTGTCTTGTTGTGATTGATGGTAGGAAGCTACTAGCAGATTTAGTTGTGTTACCTTTGCAACAATTTGATGTGATTCTCGGGATGGATTGGCTATCTAAGTACCGAGCGACTGTTGATTGTTTCAACAAGAGAGTGACTCTCTTTCCAAAGGATGGGCATCCTGTTGTTTACCAAGCTCACTTGAATCTTTTGAAACCGAGTCTAATTCTGAAAGCATGCATAGGTGGAAGGAAGAAGCTAGAGTGCTATGGGAATTTACTTGCCATCGATGGTGAGATGGGAATAGCCGATCAGTACCCTTGGATATCAGTGGTTAATAAGTTTCCAGATGTTTTTCCCGAGGAATTACTGGGGTTACCACCTGATAGGGAGATCAAATTTTACATTGATTTAATTCCCGGGGCTCAGCCAGCTTCTATTCCAGCCTATCGCATGGCTCCAACGAAAATGACTGAGTTGAGAAGTCAGTTAGATGATCTTTTATCAAAGGGATTCATTAGGAGTAGTACCTCTCCATGGGGTGCTCCTATTCTGTTTGCCAGGAAAGCTGATGAAACATTTCGGATTACAAAAAACTGAATCAGCTAATAGTTAAGAACAAATACCCCTTGCCAAGAATTGATGAACTGTTTGATCAACTGGGTGGATCAAGATTCTTTTCCAAAATTGATCTCCGATCTGGTTATCATTAGTTTAAGATTAGGGAAGAAGACATACAAAAACTACATTCAGGACTCGTTACTATCACTTTGAGTTCTTAGTTATGCCTTTTGTCCTGACTAATACTCCAGCAACGTTTATGGACCTTATGAACAGAATTTTCAGACCTTATTTGGATCAATTTGTGGTTGTCTTCATCGATGATATCTTGATCTATTCTAAAACTCGAGAAGGACATGCTAAGCACTAGAGAATTGTGCTTCAGACCTTGAGGGATCACCAACTTTATGCCAAGAGATCCAAGTATGACTTTTGGATGATGAAAGTGAAATTCTTAGGGCATGTTTTATCTCATGAAGGAATTTCTATTGACCCTTCCAAGGTAGAATCTGTTCTAGGATGGGAAAGAACAAAGAATGTAACTGAGATAAGAAGTTTTCTTGGTCTAGCAGGTTATTACTGCCGCTTTGTTGAGAATTTCTCGAGAATTACAATGCCTTTAACAAAGTTGACGAGAAAGAATGTCAAGTTTGTATGGGATGATGATTGTGAAGTAGCTTTCATGGAATTGAAGAGGAGATTAACAACTGCACCTGTTCTTACTATTGCTAACAGTAATGAACCTTATGTGGTATATACTGATGCTTCTGTTTCAGGATTGGGATGTATCTTAATGCAGAATGGCAAGATAGTAGCTTATGCTTCCTGTCAGTTGAAGCCACATAAGAAGAACTACACCACTCATGATCTAAAGTGAGCAGCTGTGATCTTTGCTCTTAAGATATGGAGATGCTATCTGTATGGTATGAAGTTTGAGATTTATTCTGACCATAAGAGTTTGAAGTATCTATTCACTCAACGAGACCTGAACTTAAGACAGAGAAGATAGGTTGAGTATATGGAGGACTATGACTTCGAACTTCAGTATCATCCTGGAAAGGCTAATGTTGTAGCTGATGCTTTGAGTAGCAAGTCTCATAGCGTGTTTACTTCGTTAATACTAGAAGATTGGAAGAATTCGGTTATCATTGGTGACTACAACTTGGAGTATAGTGAAAATGAGATGACTGCTGGTATCAGCAATATTGTGGCTACACCATCACTCCTCCAGATAGCACAACAAGGTCAATGGCAAGATCAAGAATTGAGAGCGGTCTAGAACCAACTTCAGAATGGTGAGCAGTTAGATGGTTAGAGTACCAATAAAGAAGGGTTTGTGCTTTTCAATGGAAGGCTAGCTGTAGCCAATGACCCTTATCTTAGAGAAACTATTCTGACTGAAGTTCACAAGTCTAGGTTCACAGTACATCCTGGTAGCACTAAGATGTACCATGATTTGAAGAGGCAGTATTGGTGGAAAGGCATGAAACAAAAGGTAGCTACTTTTGTGGCTAAGTGTATGACTTGTCAGCAAGTCAAGGCAGAACACTAGAAGCTAGCTGGACTACTTCACTCTTTACCTATTCCGGAATGGAAATGGGATAAAATCACCATGGATTTTGTAACAGGCCTACCAAAGGCTCAAAGAAAGAATGACGCTGTTTGGGTGATAGTTGATCGGATGACAAAGACAGCACACTTCATACTGATCAAGATTGACTTTTCGTTCACCCGACTTAGTCGTCTTTATGTGGATAATATTGTTCGCTTACATGGGGTACCATCAAGCATAGTTTCTGACAGAGATCCAAGATTTACATCAAAGTTCTGAAGAGCTTTGCAGAGAGCTTTGGGAATAGAACTGAATCTTAGTACAGCTCATCATCCTTAGATAGATGGCCAATCTGAGAGGACTATACAGATCCTAGAGGACAAGCTACGCTCATGTATACTAGATTTTGTTGAAGCTGGGATGATCACCTATCATTGGTGGAGTTTACTTACAACAACAGCTACCAAACTAGTCTTGGTATGGCTCTATATGAGATACTATATAGGAGAACCTGCAGATCACCCTTGTGTTGGGTTAATGCAGAGGAGCGTGTTACTCTTGGGCCTGAGCTAGTACAAGAGACTACCGAGAAGGTTAACAAGAGCAGAGAGAGACTCAAGGTTGTTCAAAGTCGCCAGAAAAGCTATGCTGACACCTCAAGATGCGAGATAGAGTTTGACATTGGTGACAGGGTATTCTTGAAAGTTACGCCAATGCGTGGAGTCACAAGATTTAGAGTGAAAGGGAAGTTAGCTCCAAGGCACATTGGGCCATTCAAAATTACTGAAAGAATTGGGCCTGTTGCTTATCGTCTGGATCTGCCACTACAGTTGGGTCGAGTACACAATATATTCCATGTTTCAATGCTCAGGAAGTACATACCTAACCTGTCTCATGTTGTCCAGTATATAGAAGTATCTATCCAAGAGAATGTGACGTATGAGGAACAACCAATTCAAATACTGGGGAGAGAGCTCAAGGTGCTTCGTAATAGAGAGATACCGCTTGTCAAGGTTCTTTGGGAATACCACAAAGAAGAAGAAGCAACTTGGAACTTGAGACCGAGATGTATGAAAAGTATCCTTATTTGTTTAATTTTCAACTTGAGGTTGTACTTTGATTTATGTCTTATACTTTAAATTTTGGGACGAAATTCCCGTAAGGGGGGGAGAATGTAAAATCTCATTTTTATCAAGGGAAAAAGGGTCTTTTGACCAATTTTTTTTTTTTTTAAAAAATTATATATACATCTGTTTCTCTCTCTCTCTCATCCTCTCCCCTGAATCACCCTCATCCGCTCGTCTCTCTCTCGTCGCACCGCGGAATGGACAGCAAGGGGACTAGCCACCACTGGCCCTCGTCGTGCCCTACCACTGAGCCCAAACAACGTGCGCCGCCCAGCCGAGCCGACTGCCAAAGCTCTGAGGCTGCTGGATCACCGCGTTGCCGAGGAGGAGCGAAGATCATCCGCGGCTTCCGTCACTTGCCGGCGAGGATTCCGGCGACAAAAAGTCGCAAAACTAGTGGCATTCAAATCCTCTCGTCGTGGGCTTTCTCCTGGTATATATTTCACGATCCTATTTTTCCCGGATTGAAAGTTGCCATTTTTGTGTATTTTTAAGTTTCGAATTTTAGTTTTCGATCTGATTGTTGGATTTAGTTTTTGTTGTCATTTTTGGAATGTACTCGGAAAATGGAGAAGTTTGATATAGATATCGACTATATTTGGTTATCGGCATGAAAAACCATATCTAACGGCTTAGATTTTCTCTTGTTTTGGGTGACACTGGTCCGGTATAGGCCCGGATCCAAACTGGTCGAATCATATATCTAATCTAGCTATTTTGGGTGCTAGGAGTTCGGTAAAGAGGTTTATTTATTGATTCGAAGTTCTGTTGAGGAGTTGATTTTTCACAAGTGAGCGATCGAGGGCCGAGAATTAGTTCCCGACCCTCCTAGCGATCGTTCAACGGCACCTTGAGGACCCATTGGTGTGATATCACTATTTTAGAGAGGTAGAGGTTCAATTACCAAGTTTTATACTTATTTTGATTTAAAATATGCATTATGACCTATTTCTTGAAAATGTCAATTTTCATGGGATTCAATGGTTTGATTGGATATTTGATAAATTTGTGAACTGCTGAGATACATTGGATTGTTTTGGGATTGGATTGTATAGTTTTTATGTAGGTTTTAAATTTTAGTTTTGGGAAAATACAATCGTTATGTTACTCGATTTTCTGTAAATCCCAGAATAATACCAAATGAGTATTAAAGCATGATTTCTTAAAATACTTGATGCATGGTTATTACACACTCTATGTTATGTTGTACCTATCATAAGATCACGTACTTGAGTTCCATTTTAGTATCATGGTATTTAGATCGCTGGTGAGTTGCTGCAATGCTAGGTGAGAGACCTAGGCCCCTGTACAGGATTTGCTGACACACCTCCGGGTAGTGTCAGGATGCTGGGTACCTCTATTACAGAGGTATTACAGGACTGTGATGAGAGGATGAGAGCTCATGTATATACTTGTACTTGATTGATTTATGATATGTACAATAATGAATATGATTACTGATGATTTTGATTTCTTTGCAAACTTATTTTATAAATGGATTTTGGAAAGGTGCTAACTATACAGGTTTGAAAAGTTGCATTCATATCAAAAAGGGTAATTGAAATTTCTACTGAGTATGTGAATGTTCACCCCATTTCTTTCCCTTCTCAGGTGATTTACAGTGTGACTTGGGCAACTCCGGAGCAGAGTAATCCAAGAAGAAGTTTACTCTAATTTTGTGGTTGGTAATTACTTAGATACTCACCTTGGATTTGTAATAATATTTAAGGCTTATACTTTGGATTTAGCCTGTATTATCTATGATGCCCACCGGTGATGACGATGTGATGCATATTTATATTTTATTACTGTTATTAACAATTTATGTCTAGTGGTGATCACAAACTGTAGGAATTTATAATTTAAACTATTTTTGTAAACTAGTTGTCGTCTTTTTTTGAAGAATTGCAGTTTCTAAAATAAATTATGAATTTCCGCTTGTGAAATTCCTTTTTTGCCACTGGCCCGGGGTTTGGGTCGTGACATTAATGGCACAAAAATACTTTCAAGTTTGGCTTTTCTAAAACTATCTCTGAATTTAAGTTTTGTAAAATTTTTCCCTCATATTTGAAATTTCCGTAAAATTATATGATATGATGCTTAATTTAGTAAATATGATAGTAGTAAGACGTAATGCACTCCTTAAATGATTAAAAAACGACTTAGACTAATTGTTTCCTAATTATAATTTTTAATCAGTTTTTTAGGGTTTACTTATTATATTTTTTATTTTTCGAAAAGGAGAAGGGAACGTATTTAAAAGAAGGCCAAAGAAAAAGTGAAAAAAAAAACAAAAGAAGAAGGTTAATTGAAAAGGCAGAAGATGAAGATGGTCTTCTCAGTAGCTTGTATTGGGTCATGGATTCCAAAAACCCGGTGGAAATCACACTTGAAGGCTTGATATATTTTCGTTGATTAAGTAGGACAAATATTTGGGTTGGTGAAAACATGGAGAAAGGCGAAATTAGAATGATAAACCTAACACTGTTTTGCCAAAGTTAGAAAGAGTCTGGTGATCAATCCCAAGTTAGTTAGAATCATTTGGTTCTTAATCTGTCATTAAACTTGGGTTGTGTAAAAATGGTAGAAAAATGAGTTGAGTTCTTGGTTTTGAGAAGGATTCACTAAAATTTTAGTCCTTCAAGTTATTTTAATTTTTTTATTTTTGGAAAAATCTGGGTTTGTTTTGATGGTAAATTGTAGTACTGATATTTCACCCTATTTTTTTGATGATTGATATTGGTGTATAAGAAACTTGTAAATAATGATTTTTTTCTTTGGATCTAGATAGCAACAAGGTGTTTGATAAAATACTTACGAGAAAATTATGTCTACGATTAGGAAAAATCTCTCTCAAGTTTGATTTCATGAAAGAGTTCGGAAGCCACGACCCCTTCTATTTTCTTGTGGAAAAAAGATGATCTTTGAGGTTTGTTCCAACTTCAAATAGAGACTCTGTAATAGAGTCTGTTCATTTGTCCAGAGAAAAAAACGACCACGATTTGGGACGATTCAATTAACATTTCTTTGTTTTTGTGTGTTAATATATAATAAGTAAACTTGAAACAATTGATTAAAAATTATAATTAGGAAACAAGTAGTCTAACAGGTCTTTTAAATATTTAAGACAGGTATTTGCGTCTTTCTATTATCAAATTCTCTAAATTAGGCATCACATAATATAATTTTGCAGAATTTCAAATGTGACAATATTATTTTGCAAATTTCAAAAATAGGATTATTTTTTGCAGAAAAGCCAAACTTGAACGTACTTTAGTGTCATTAATCCGTGGTTTTAATCCAAACCATTCTATGTCTACCTCATCAAATTCCACATATTACATCCTTTGCCCTCAATTATTGCTATGGAGTAGCTCGTAGTTACATTATTATTCCTTTTAAAACAACTTAATCAACTTTAAAAGATCATATATTCATATATTATATATATCTCAAAAAAAAAATTTAAAGATCATTAATTTCTCTCTTTTTTTTTTCTTCAAAATTTATATTTATTTAAATAAGGTATCCAAACAAGGAATTACAGGCATCAATCTCTAAAACGAATCTGGGAAAATTAAAGCAAAAGAAAGTATTTTAAGAACAAGGGTATTCATGTTCAAAGCATATTATTGCATGTCGTGCATGCTCGTGGCTCGATTTGTGTTCACAATATTAATATAATTTGCAGCTCAGCACTAACCTGTAATCAACCATCCTTAACAACCAAACCCAGCTCCCTCAACGCCCTCGCTTTCTCTCTTTCACACCATCTTGTTCAGATTTTACGCATCATGCACTACTAGAAAAAAAGAAAAAAGAAATAGAATCACAATCTGAAAGAAAAAACAAGAAGATTAATATATATTTAAGATGCATAAGAAACATAAGATATGGACAGTTGTGGTCCTAATTCCTTGATTTTAGCATTGACTAATTTCACATTACTTCACATAATCAAGAAGGGATGACAGGGCAGCAACTAATTAAGCCTGTCTGGAACAAGATATTTTCGATATTGTGAAAAGGCTGGAACAAGATATTTATCATCATTTTCCTTCAAATCATTATTTTTTCAAGGAATCCTTCCAGTTAATCATTAGAAACTTTATTATTGTAAGTTTATTATAATGCCTTAATGTTGAAGGCATTAAGTTAACTATATGTTATCCAGTTATATTATAATTAAATTGAATGTTTAAGCGCAACCTATGCTTTTCAATGAATCAAATAATATACATGAGTATATACATACATATACGAGTAGAAATCACGGCAAGAAAAACATAAATAATTTTTAGTTCTTCAGTTAAATTATGTATAATCTTGCAATATTCCTAGCTTGCATTATTCTCCCACATTGAGAAGTTCTTGCACTCAAACTTTTTTTTAAAAAAAATTTTAACTTATAAATGTGAGGCTTCAAAATTTTAGAAGAATATATAGCACAAACTACTTGGGGTATTAACTATTGTACCAAATTTTTAATCCTAACACATGTGACATGTGATTTTTCACCACTCAATTGGTGATAATATTAAATCTATTTGTGATAATTTTTAATATACCAATTGAATTATCACAATCCAAAATCCGGGCTAGTGGTAGAATAGAAATTTCGCAAAGGTGAAAAATTCCTTGATTTATTTGGAAAATATCTTAAAAGTGTCAGTTTTATAAAATAGTCCATTTAAATAAAATAATTGAAATTTCATCTTACGAACCTCTTCCACATTTCGTATACACTATTAATCATAGATCGAATAAATACCAAAAACGTAGTTAAGAAAATAAGGTTCAAGTATCATCATCATCGATAACAAAAATCAAATATCAGTATGACATACATAAGTTCACTAATATAATAGGAAGTAGTAATCTTGGTTCAATACTAAAATAAAATCCAAATAGTAAACACACTTCAAGCATTACCAAGATAACGAACTACAATCTGATGACCTCTTACTCCTCTTGATAACCAAAGTCGCACTGAATACCAACTGAGGAGGAAGGTAGAGGGGGTGAGTATAATATGTCTAGTAGGAAAAATAGTTACCTCGATTAAAAATATTTTAGTGATGAAAAGTTCTTGTATGGTTAGTTTAAATCCAATACATACATATATAATGATCCAAAACCAGAAATCCATATGTATATGTATAAATAAATTAGTATAATCAAAATCATTCAATTCATATACACATGACACAAATCAACCCATGTTCATGAGCTCACATTCTCTCGTATGTAGAAACCTAGGATGATAGTACTAAGCGTACCTAATAGCTTGCCTGACACATAAGTCTATACCCGGAGGGGATACCCATGTGTCGCCTACCAAACCTAGAGGGGCAACCAAATTACCTACGTCTGCCAAATGGGGAGGTAATTAGAAATAATAAACTCCGCATAGGTTTACGGACTCTACACCGACAGTAGGACACGTAATACCATATTGTAAACTTATGATTCTAACACAGTGCTCATGTGTGATCCTATGACACGTGTAATACAGAACTAAAGTGTGAAAATAAAATGTGCTTTGATTTTTCAATAAAATAAGTATACTAGGTTCTATAAAAAAAAAATAGACAGTATAACGACCTTATTTTAGATACACTCAAAAATAACCTGTACTTAGAAATTCTCAGAATAATGCAGTATATATCATACAATCATATTCCACCACATATATTCAAATAAGTCAAAAACTACGTTTGTTCTCATATGTTATAAAAAATAATTTTTATTCGAAAACGATATAAAATGAAGGTAACTGAGTCCCTACTCGCTCGAATAGCGATATTACACTATTGAATCCTCAAGGTATCGTTGATGATTGCCTGGAGGGTCAGGAACTAATTCCAAGCCTTCGATCGTTCTCTTGCGAAAAACCAACTTCTCAATAAAGCGTCAAATCTACAAAAGGACCTCTTTATTGAATTCCTAGCACTTAAAATAGTTAGGTTAGACATATAACTTGTCTAATTCGGATCCGGGCCTATACTGGACCGGTTGCATACAAATTAAGGCAAATCTTAGCCGTCCGATTTCGATTTTCACACTAGTCACCAAACATAGGCAATATATATATATATATATATATATATATATATATATATATATATATAGATATCAAACTTTCCCATTTTTCGGGTACAATCCAAAAATGATAACAAAAGCATGATCCAACGATCGGATTAAAAAGTCAAACTTAAACTCAAAATATCCAAAAATGGCAAGTTTTGATTCGGGCAGTATGGGATTAAGATATATATACCTTGACAATTTATGCGACGATACGAATCCAACAAGCTTGGTTTGAGGTCAAATGGTGGCCAGAATCGTTGTTGGTAGCCAAAACTCCAAAACGGCCACTTCTTCTTCTCCGACGATGGTGAGCTCCTCTGGCGGTCACTGCTGGTCGGCGTCGGCTCAAACGCAGTATAGGAAAGCTCCTCCGACAATCCATATGGCTGGACAATGACGAGAGGTGGCGGCACCTCTTTCTTCCCCTTCGACCGAGCGAGTGAGAGCGAGAGAGAGAGAGAGGGAGGTCGGGACCAAGGGAGGGAGGGAGAGAGAGAAAGAAAGAGAGAGAGAGAGAGAGAGAGAGAGAGAGAGAGAGAGAGAGAGAGAGTCTGGGGAGGAGAGAGTCACGTGGGAAATAAATGGGATTGTGCAATTTTTTTAAAAAAATTACACTATGGTCCTTATTTCCCAAAACTTTTTCAATCCAGTCTCCGATTTAATTACAATTTTGTCCTTCCCCAATAAACTTTGTAAATTAATCTATCTATTATTATATCCTGAAAATTGGTAAAATATCCAAATTATCCTCAAAAATTCTGATTTTTTACAGAATTGTGACAACTCACATGCCACATGTATTGATGCGCTCACATGCCACATGTATTGATGCAAAAAATTTGGTACAATAGTTAGTACCCTACTATTATCCATAGCACAAACTTATACATTTAATTAAGTATATGGTTATCATACACTTTTTCAGCGTTAACATGTAAAAACCTGCTATTAAAAAAGTAGAGAACTTTTACAATAATAGCTTAATGAAGGAAAATATTAAGCTCATTCTCCACTTGTAAAGCAATCTTAATCAAGATAAGAATTAACCAAATGCTATTGAAAGAAAAACGTATATTTTTAGAAACATCGCCCACCATTTGGAAAACATCCTCGAAGTTCTGAGTTTGCTCCTCTGAAAATATAGTGACATATTTCCCTCAAAGATCGATGTTAATTTGTCGGCATTAATTATTCCTAGATCTAAAATGAACCCATACCGAAAGTAGGACATAATGATTATCGATCTAAATCTATCATAACTTCACATAAAATAGAAGAATTATTAAACAAAAATAAAAAGAAAATCATATTAGAGAGAAATCTGTATGACATCCCTCTCTAGCGGTGGAGTAGCATCCCTGAGACGTACGTCAGAGTTAAGCTGAAAATGATTTTGAGAGAGATAATATAAAAAATTGTCCCTCTATGTAGTCCAAATACCATGTTACACTCCTTGATTTAAAACATTCCTAAAATGTCCCTAATTTGCTATTAAAAAAAAACTGCAAAAGAGTATTCTTCACTTTTGGATTAAAAAGAGTTACTTTGTGCCTTTTTTCTTTTTGTTTTTAAACAATTAACCATGTAGGGAGCAATTATCGTCAAACCAAATGTATCTTAAAGATACCTGTTGGATTTCTACGGATATTTAAGCTAAACAGAGGAGACATTTTGGTAATACACATCCCATTTTAATATGATCAATATAATTTTTTTCTTCCAATATCAGATAATAATTATTCTTAAAGTAATTAGAAAGTTACTGCCACTTCATGTTAGTTACATGCAACTAGCTAGTCATATGATCATATGAGTTTGTTAGTTTTGTTTTGTTTTGTTTTTTTGTTTTAGTTTTTTTTTTTTCAAACAAAGGAGAGAGGAGGTCCATAATATGGTTATCGTTTAATTAATATAAATCTACAAATAACTAACCGTTTTATTTTGGTCTTCAGTTTTTCTTGTAGTATAGATTTGACCGAGTTTGCGTACTTCGAAAAACGGAAAATGATCAAAGCTTATAATTATACTTTGATTATTGAAATTTGAAACATAAAAGGAGAGCTTAAAATGCAAATTACGACTGTGCATCTTCACCCTTTGTTTTTAAAATCAAGAAAATGATACACGAGGAATACTTTTTAAAAGGTTGTCTTTTGTGAACATTTGAATACCGTTTTCTCAACTTCTATGTCGTTTCATTTTTTTGAGAACCTATTTAAATATTTTGTTATTGTGATTATTATTTTTTAAATCAAAAGGCCACTCATGTCAATTCTTTGAAGTTACAGGTCGATAGCAAAATAAAGTATAAATTTGAGAGTTGGCGTATATTTGGATGTATCTTTTGCTTGGAGTAGTGGAACCCCAGCACACATAAAATAACTTCTTGTGATCACGTGGGATTTGCGCAAATTTTGTCAAAGGAGCTCTAGGTCATATTATATATAGATTTATACATACATATACACATTTATTTATATATAAAGCTTCCATGCACGCGTCATACTAATAAGCATTTAAGTTAAATATTCTCTGATTTTATTTTTTAATTTATAAATTATATTGGTAGGGTTGATTTCCTTATTTATTATATCCTGTGCATAATATCTGGGAGAAGCATAGAAATGCCTGGAAATCAAATTATTAGTCTAAAATAATGTTAATTATATTGAACCTAGAAAAATAATGTCGAATTTTAAATTCTAACGAGTTTTCTCAAACGACAACTTTTTTTTCTCAATAAATAAAAGAAGTGAGAAGTTATCAAAAACTTATTTGCGTACTCCAACTAAGTTTGGCACCCATCTGATAGTCTATTCATACCCCACACTCCCAGATAGATTAATAATAAAAAGAAAGATATCAACGTTAGGCCTCTAAAACACTCAAAATAGATGGGTATATCAATTCATAAAGACGGTATACATAAGATCATTAATTTTATGGATAAAACTATCCCAAAAATATGCTAATGTCATACACAAAACAATTTTATCACAATCTGAGGTTGGTGTCAATGACAGAATGAGTATTTCATAAATTAAAAATATCAGGAATAATTTAAAAATAGTTCTAAAATATTCAGAAACTTTAATTTTTCAAATGGCCTTTATAAAATATTTAGTTGAACTAAAACCCACGGTTATACATCACTTGTTAAATATAGATAATAGTAAAATCAAATATTCCATAATCATGCATCAAACATCCATCTCACACCCAAATATAGATAATGATAAAAAAAGTATTCCATCATCATGTATCGAATATTTATCTCATACCAGAAATAGACATAGGTCATAAATCATGTCCAAATCTCACAAATAAGCTTACTCAATTATAATTAAATCCAAATTCCTACTCAAATCTAGTAAGAATTTAATAAAATATAAATAAATTATTAAGCCTTTAATACCTTACTCTAGGTCTCTCTGTCTAAATCACACTGAGTACTACCTGAGAAAAAGAATGAGGGTGAGTTAATATCCAGTAAAGAATGAATTACAAGTTTTTATAATTAATATAAATATACTCACGGTGAAGATCCTGCGTGATTAGTGATCCATTCAAAACGATTCACAAAATCTAAGTAAAATCATTGTCTAAAAATTCAAACATTCCAAACCATTATAAAACATCATATTAAAACTAGTAAATATCCATTCAAGGTAATATATAATTATGTATGCAATCATGTGATATTTGAGGTATCCTAGTGGGTCACTCGTAAGGCCGAGCACCCAACATAGGGTACTGTAAGTCTGACTGCTGTATAAATATATGAATAATAGAATAGGGATATGCACTATTTTCTACCAAATCATAAGATAATCATGTAGTATTATTTAATCAAATGATATTTAGTTCTCAAAAATGAGTTCTCAATTATTTTGGATTTTCTAGAAATTTTGGTAGTATAATGGCCGTTTTTAATCAAATCTAAAAAACTAATTTCATACCCAAAAAAAAAAAAAAAAGTTCAAAACAGTATATATGACACACTAAATAGTGTGATGTACCTCCCAAGTAATTTAAATCTCAAATCAACTTAAAACATGTATGAATACAAATTTTGCAAAATATTTTCTGAAATTCCATATTTATTTAAAATATGTAAATTCATAATTAAACTAATTTTAGAATCAAGTAATTGAATCCTTACCTCAAACGAGTGACTAGATAGTATTACGGTACTATAGAAAGTGTTTGACATCGTTTGGTAATCGTTCAGAGGATCAAGAGTCATTTTCGAACCCTCAATCTTTTGCTTCAAAAGTTCAATTTTTCCAACATAGCTTTAAATTGCGAAATAGGTCTCATTGTTGAATTCCTAGTACTTAAATTAGCTAGATTAAATATATAACTTGACCGATTCGAGTTGAGCAAAAATTCGACCTTGTGGCATACAAAACAAGGTGAAATCAGAGCCGTCCGATTTTGACTTTTGTGCCCATCATCAAACATAATCAATATATATATATATATATATATATATATATTATTTCTCATATTTTCACGAGTATATCACAAATATGACATTTATTTGATGATTTAACGGTCAGACCGAAAGCTCACCTCACAAACTCAAGCTTTGAACATGATCAATAGTGGTAACTTCTGACCGGTGGCTGAAAAGGACATAAGAGGGAACTCAAATGAAAGGTAATGGCTTGGACTTGCACTTTGGCTGGCAACGGGGCTCGATTTGACCGGAGAATGCCTGAAATCGTAGCGGAAGGTGGTGACTTCAACTCCTCTGTGCGAGATTTTTGCGGCGAGGTTGGTCAGGTTCAGTTTGTTGGCCTCCAACGAGCAGCATAGAGTGATGCATTAGGCTGGGCAATCACAGGAGTGGCGGTAAGGTTCATCGGAAAATTTTTGGCCCTTAAGGGCATAGGGGACGTTGAATGAAGAAGAAGAAAATTTTGAGGCATTTAAAGGCAAATTTCGCAATTGCAGCCCACGTGTCACGATTTGATTTGGTTGGGTACTTTTTGTGAAATTACACTTTTTACCCAGATTTTAAAGATTCCTTTCATTTTCACCATTCGATAATTGCATTTTAGTCCCTAATTTCAAATTTTGTTCGTATTTTTGCTTGGATGAATCTAGAATTAAAAAATGTCCATATGTATTTCAGATATTTTTAATTTTTTGCTTCGAAAATAGTAAATTATCACAATGCCATTGGCTTTAAAATTGCACTTTTGCCCTTTAAAAACTTGGATTTTACAAATTTCAGGGATAACATTATCCCTAAAATATGCCTCGTTAAAATATTGTTAGAGCAACATCTAGTGAGATTTGAGAAGCAACTACAGGTAGAAATTAATGTACACTTGGGAAAGCGATAACATTGTTGAACGACCCAACTCGATCTTTTATATAATATATATAATTATTTTTAGGACACTCTTTTACATCTTAAGAATATATATATATATATATATATGTATTCTTGCCTTAAAAAGGAAAACGTGGCAATTAATCGCGTTAACTACTATTTACAAATTAAACGGGAAAAAAATAAGAGTGCCAATAGCTTAAAGAAGGATTTTTTTTTTAGCGAGTGATTTTGCAAAATGACTTCAAAATAAAGTCTTATTTTTGCAAAATAACTTTCTTGAGAGTGACCATTTGGTGTAAAATATGAGAATGTTATCGCTAATTTCACTTTCTAGCTAAAATGGTCATTTTTGTCCAAATCCTCTTTTTTGTTTTTTTTTTTTAATTTCATTTGCTTTAACTTTTATTGTAAGAGTGATAATATCTTAATTAATATAATAATGAGGTGAACTACTGATTGAAGTCGCTGTCTAAAAAGGCTGGTCTATATATGTGCACATCATGTGATGTTTTACAAAGTCACACTAAAATTCCAAAGCGTAGTTGTAAATAAAAGAATTGGATCATAGACTTTGTTTATACATTAAAAAATGTAGACGGTTAATTAGACCTTGCTGACTTGCTGTCATTAATTCATATTTGTGCACGTTTGTCTTCAGCCAACATTGGAGCTATACCTCATCAGTACTTGAATTCTCTACCTTTTTCTTTTTAAATATTGAAAAAAAATCCTGTTACTTTAGAGAATCCTTATACGCAGCTAAGCATATCTAAGTTAATTGAAGTAGTACTTCTTTTGAAAGAAATGTGATTGGATTATCATTCTTTTAATAAAAGTTCAAACTACCATTTTTAATATAATTTACATTGGTAAACATGTTCTTTTCTCATTCTCTTTTTATTTTTTTTTTAAAAAGCAGTAAGTAAGACAAACAAATCAAAAGAGAGATTTCATATTTGGTCAACACTCAACGTCTCTCTCTCTCTCTCTCTCTCTCTCTCTCTCTCTCTCTCTCTCTCTCCTTTTTGGACATTTTGTGTACACTATAAATTTGGAGTTGGTCCAGGACCGAATTGTGCTCACTTCAAGGGTTTGGAAGAAAAACAAAGCTAAGGGATACATTCCAACATATATCTCTTTAATTTCTTCCTATCTCACCATCGTTCAATATCACTCAGCTCATAATTTTTTGTGTTAATAATTATACACATAAGAAATGGCCGAGGTTTCGATGAAAAGTGAGGACCATATTTTGAGTATAAGTCATCCCACGCCCAACCAAGAACCAAGCAAAGTTTCGATCTCGGGCCCCGTGCCTCTCATGCACAAGGTACCTACGTCCCAACACTTCTTTTGGGTCATATACACAATATATCATGTATTATATTTTTGTTAAGCTGTGAACTTTTCATTTTAATTTATTTATAATTTTGTTGGTTTAATTGGGTACTATTATTAATTACAGCTGCTTGCGGAGCTATTTGGGACGTACTTCTTTGTATTTGCTGGTTGCAGTTCAATCCTTGTATATAAGGACAAGGATCAGGTGATCACATTCCCAGGGATTGCAGTAGTTTGGGGACTGGCTTTGATGGTCATGATTTACGCCCTCGGACACATCTCGGGCGCCCATCTTGATCCAGCCGTCACCATCGCTTTCGCCGCTATCAGGAGATTTCCATGGAAAGAGGTATAATGCATGAATTATACCTTTGCATAATCTCCATGCATTTTCCTTACAAAAATCAGTAGTGAACAGAATTGTAAAGAGAAAAAAATTAATCGGCAATTAAAAATATTGTAAAGAGAAGATTTGAAAAGAAATGAGAAAGAATCAAAACTCAAATAACCCTCCTCAAATGTGTGAGGGATTGATTAAATTGTATTTCCTAAATACGTAAGTAAACATACGAATAGAGTGCAAACGGAAACAACTTTTTGTTCCTTTTTTATTATATGATCCATTATCGGTTAATTAACAAAACCAAAAAGTGAAAAGAAAAAAAAAAAAGACAAAGGAGGAGAAAGTTTCTTCACTTTGTCTTCCTACGAATAAAGTTACTTTATTTGTAAATATACCATTTGGGATAATTTTATTTTCTGAAGTAAAAGCTCCAAAAAATCTTTCCAGAAAAATTAGTGAATCTATGTTTCATTACAAAATTTTTGTGATAATTCATTTAAACATCCCTAAAAAATTTTTGGGCTCTAAAAAATCTTTAGAAACCATGTCAAATAGGCTTAAAAAAATTTTGGAACGACTTTTAATACGTCCTAAGTGAACACATAAATAAATATAGGAAATGGAAAAAGTTCTCTTATGCATATTTTCTCATTATATGATCCATTACTGATTAGTAACCAACGAAAAAAAAATAAAAATAAAAAGTATTCTTCACTTGGTCTTCCTATCGAATAAGGTTATTTTTGAAAATATATAAAAAGATTTTTGAACGTTTTACACAAAAGTTTCAAGTATCCCAACTTATTTAATTCATAATCTCGTAATAACTGTTAAGATGCATGGAACTATCGTCAAAACTCATGCATATATATTGACTAAAACTAAACTCCTGTTTGAGTAATTGTTGGGACATCATCATAAGGATACCCTTTAATTGATGACTTCCTGTACAATTTAGTTAAAGCCGCAGATCCGCAAAATCCATGTGGACTTCAATTTAGTGTTTTTTTTTGTTGTCAGTCAAGTTAAGCATCCCAAAATGGGAATTCCCCCCCTTTTTTTTTGACAAAATTATTACTTACTTTACTACATATACTCGTATAAATATTTTTTTTAGGTACCAGCTTACGTGCTTGTTCAACTCGTTGGAGCAACCCTAGCAAACGGTACCCTTCGGCTATTATTTTTAGACGGCAACCACGACCGCTTCGTCGGAACAGTTCCTTCCGGCTCTGACTTGCAGGCTTTTATCGTTGAGTTTATCATCACATTTTACCTTATGTTCGTTGTTTGCGGTGTTGCCACTGATAACAGAGCGGTACTAATTTATTTTTCCTTCATTCTACTTCACATGCAGAATAAATTTTATGTCATATTTGAGAATATTATCTTCGAAATTTATAATTAATTTGCTCAATATTGTCTTCCTAAGTGTTTGTGAAACTTTTTTTTAAAAAAAAAATATATATATAACGTGGGACAGTGATAGGATTTTTTATTTTTTATGTTATCTGTATTATTTGACAATATGAATGGTATCTCACAAGCGTTATTTTTAATTATTTGTTATTTTTTTAATGCAGGTCGGAGAACTAGCTGGGCTTGCAATTGGATCGACAATTCTTCTCAACGTGATATTTGCAGGGTATAGATAATTAACTTATTGCATACAATATTTGGCAAATAAATTAACCAATTTTTATATAGTGAAAATATAATACTAAACACTTCGGATGCACTTTTGCTTCTTACAAGCAAAAGTCTTGTTGCCAACGGGACTTCCCACATGGTTGCCTACACTTTAACACGAAACTAAAAAATATTATGGAATTTGACTTATAGTTAGATGCCACATATCCACAGGTCAATTTTGAAACTCATATATTAAAACATATATGTAAAGACACACGCAATTTACATAACAAATTTTGACTAGTCGAGAAATTTTAATGATTTCGATAATCACACGTAAAGGAGGTTTTTAACGTTATTGTTCTAATTTTGAATTCCAATGTTTTACGTATGCGCAGGCCGATTTCGGGGTCATCCATGAATCCAGCAAGAAGCTTGGCGTCTGCAATTGTGTGGAACAGGTACAGCAGTGTATGGATTTATCTTACAGCGCCGGTGCTTGGGGCTACGTTTGGGGCATGGGCATACAGCTTAATCAGGCTCAACGACAAGCCAGTGCGTGAAATCACCAAGAGTGGCTCTTTCCTAAAAGGATTTGGACGTAACTAAATACAACTCCTACAAAATTATCGTCAAAGAGAGAAAGATATATCATACGATATATATATATATATATATATATATATATATATATATATATATATATATTTTAGGATGGTCTCTTACTACAAGAGTAGAGTTTGTGTAGTCGAAGAAGCAAAAGTATATCTTTAGAATATGTATTTTATTTATTTTAATTTCCTAAAAGCCTGTTTGATGTGTTGTTATATTGTATTATAAATAGTTTTATTTTGGATATTTTATTCTATATGATCATTGTATTGTTAATTTGATTTGTAATTGTATTTGGTACTGTCCTATGAGCTAGAATTGAATAAGAGCTTATATTTTGCCCATTATATTCTGACTTAAGCAGTATTGATGGTCATGTCACGGTCCAAAATCGGGTTAGTGGTAAAAGAAGAATTTCACTAAGATAAGAAATTCTTTAATTTGTTTTAAAAAGGTCTTAAAAGTTTTAATTTTATAAACCGTTCATTTTAATAAGAAATTTAGAATTTCATCCCGAGAACCTCTCCCACAGTTCGTATACACCATTAAACATAGAACGAATAATAACTAAAAACATAAATGGCATACATAAGTTCACAAATATAATTGAAAATAGTAATCCTGATTCAATGTTAAGATAAAATCCAAATAATCTAAATAACACATGATACTAAACTTCTAACATTACCAAGACAACGAACTACAGTCAAGATTGCCTCTTAATCCTCTTAGTGATCAAGGTCACATTGAATACTACCTGAAGAAGGAAAATAGAGGGGTGAGCATAAAATACACAATAAAAAAATAGTTACCTCAATAGAAAATATTTTAGTGATTGAAAGTTCTTGCATGGTTAGTTTAAATCCAAAACATACATATATAATAGTTCAAACGACAATCCATATGTATATATAAAATAGTATAATTAAAACCATTCGATTCATATGCACGTCACAAATCAATCCATAATCATGAGTCCACATCCTCTCATTTATGGAAACTTAGGATGATGGTACTAAGTGTACCTAACAGCCTGTCTGACACCTAAGTCCAAACCCAGAGGAGACACCCATGTATCACCTATCAAACTTAGGGGAGGGGAGGGGGGAACCGAAGTGTCTATGCTTGGTAAATAGGGAAGTAATCAGAAGAAACTAACCCTGCATGGGTTTACAGATTCTATACTGATGGTGGAATATGCACTGTCACACTATAAACCCACATTACTAACACGCTACTCATGTATGATCATATGACATGTGCAATATAGAACTATAGTGTGAAAACTATTGTACTTTGGTTTTTCAAAAAAATAGTCATACTAAGTTTTATATAAAAATGGGCAGCTTAACGACCATATTTTTGATATACCCAAAAATAACCCGCGCTCAGAATAGTTCCAGTGTAATACAGTATATATCATGTAATTAAATTCCATCACAGATATCCAAAATAGTTTAAAAGTAACGTTTGTCATCATATATTACAAAAAGTATGTTTTATTTAAAAATGATATAAAATAGACGTATCGAATCCCTACCGCACTTAGAATAGTGATACAACACTATTGGAACCTCAAGATATTGTTGAACGATCATCCAGAGAGTTGAGAACTAATTCCAAGTCCTCAATTATTTTCTTGTAAAAAACAATTTCTCAATGGAGTTTCAAATCTATAAATAGACATCTTCACTGAATTTTTAGCACCTCTAACGTATAACTCGTCTAATTCAGCTCCATCCTGAAACTGGAATGGTAACATACAAAACGAGGAAAATCTTACTCGTCCGATTTTGTTTTTTATGCTGATCACCAAACATAGTCAATATATATATATATATATATATATTTATATCTATATCAATTTTCTCTATTTCAAGAGTACATCCTAAAATAATATCAAAAACACAATCCAACGGTCCGATCAAAAAGTCAAACTCAAGCTCAAAATACTAAAAAATGACAACTTTCAAACCGGATAAAATAGAGCCACGATATAGATACCTGGAGATTCCTCTCCATGATGTGAATTCAACAAGCTCAAAAATGCGACCTAAAATGGTCCGAAACGACATCAAATAATTAAAGAACCTCATGGCAGCTTGTCTTCTCTAGCGATGTCGAGCTTCTCCGGCGACTTCTGTAGGTCAGCATCAGTCTTAGGGTGGCATAGGGAGGCCTCGTCGTTGATCCTCACAACTAAACAACGACCTAGTGAGCTTCGGCTCCCTTGGGCTGCCTTAGCCAAAACGCGAGAGCGAGAGAGAGAGAGAGAGAGAGAGAGAGAGAGAGAGAGAGAGAGAGAGAGAGAGAGAGAGAGAGAGAGAGAGTGAGGGAAAAGAGGAAGTCCACGTGACTGTGCAATTTTCTAAAAATTACACAGTGGTCCCTCATTTTTCAAAACTCTTTCAATTTAGTCCTAAAAAATTATAATTTAGTCCCCGTTTCCAAAGAAATTTTGTAAATAAACGACTCTCTTATTTAATCCGAAAATTAGTAAAATTCCCAATTGACCTTTTTAAAATCTGGGTTTTTACATATCATACTTGTGACTTGTGCCTTTACTATATTTAGTGAGGTCTTATGTGCTATGTACGTGAGTGATATATATATATATATATATATATATATATATATATATATATATATATATATGTGCGTCGCACTTGTAGGATTGCGATTTGTATTTTATTTTTGATTGGTAAGTATGTATTGCAAAGAAATAAAATAGAGAATGATAAAACGATGCATTTTATATAATAGAAAACATTAGTTAAAATTACAGAATAGTATTTCGTTCCATGAGTTTTGCCACATATTGATATACTTCACAAGGTAGCTATTCATTATTTTCTTCTCACTTGGTAATATTTCCAAATACAGAGTCAGCCAATGTTTTTATAAATTGGTGGAAACTTTCTCCCTTCACCATTATGTAAGTCCATGAAATTGCATTACATGAAAATTTGCTATTAACTCAATATCTCTATATATTTTGGAAACAATTTGTTTTTTACTTGATTATTCTTAATATGGTTCATATTATGAGTGTCCATAGCAAATGGAGTGAATGAGGAATCAATTTCTTTATTCACCTTATTTATTTTCTATATTTGGTTGATTCTTTCTGTATATTTAAGAATTAATGAAGGATTTTCTAATTAATATTTTCTCAGCAAGTTTTCTGCATTAAAGATAGGATTTTACGGATGCTTATATTTAGTATTGATTTTTTTCCTTTTATATTTAGATTTGTAGTAATTTTGAAATTCTTATTTTGTTGCAACAGAATCAGACCTTTTAGGAAATTTCCTAATTTTATGAAAGTGGATGAATTTAATACATGAATCTTTTCCTTAAATGTTCTTGAGTATAGTCTAATTATTGAACAGATGTAAATGAAGATTTTCAGCTTTCTAAAATGTGTTCAGTCTTACTATTAAACTTGAACATATTTCTGTCATAACAAAATCTCTGTTGCAACAGAAGACAGTTTTTGGGGAAAAAAAAATCCTGAAATGTTTCCTTAATAATTTTTAATAAATTTTTATTGTAGATTTCCTTAATAATTTCTAATAAGTTTTTATTGTAGATTTCTCATGAATGCTGATTGGAAATTCAACTTCTATAAAGCTTACCCATTACAATAAGTGTTTAGTCACTTAGAATTACAATTCACTTGTAAAAGAAGAGCTTTAGGTTATACATGTAAAAACCCAGAATTTTTGAGGGTAATTTGGACATTTTACCAATTTTCTGGATATAATATTATGGGGATTAATTTGCAAAAGTTTTGTGCAGAGGGACTAAATTGTAAATTTTGGGGACTAGATTGATAGAGATTTGAAATTTTGGAGACTTATGTGCAATTTTTGAAAAATTGCACAGTTTATTCAAAACAGGCCACGTGGCCTGTTCACTCACTTCTCTATCTCTCTTCTCTCTCGACCACACCACCGCAGGACACCGCAGGACTACCGCAAGCCGTCGTCCGCCCACGCTACCAACCGACGTCGACTAGCCAGGCCATGCCGAAGCTCCACCGCTTGTCCATGGTCGCCGCCACTGCCTGCATCGCCGGAAATCTCCAAGGAGGCCGTTTCAGACTTTTCGTCACCGGCGACGATTCCGCCCACCGTTGGACCCCCAACTGCTCCCGTTGGATTCATCTCGTCTCAAAGATCATCAAGGTATATATATCTCAACCCCATTTTGTCCGGATTAAAAGTTGTCATTTTTGGGCATTTCGAGTTTATGGGTGTTGTTTTTTATCCGGCCGTTGGATTGTGTTTTTGAGTTCATTTTTGGAATGTACTCAGAAAATAGAGAAGCTTGATATAAATATATATATATATATATTATATTTTTTGGTGATTGGCACGAAAATCGAGATCGGATGGTCGAGATTTTATCTCGTTTTGCGTGCCACCGATCCGGTGTGGGCCCGGATCAGAATTAGACAAATTATATGTCTAACCTAGCTATTTTGGGTGCTATGAATTCAGCGAACAAGTCTGTTTGCAAAATTAAAGCTCCGGTGAGAAGTTGACTTTTCGCAAGAGGATGATCGAGGGCTTGAAATTGATTCTCAACCCTCCGGGTGATCCTCAACATTACCTTGAGTACTTAATAGCGTGGTATTGCTATTCCGGTGAGGTAAGGGTTTAGTTTCCTTCCTTTTATACCGTTTTTGAGTTAAAACTTATTTTCTGCAGTATATAAGAACAAGCGTATTTTTAATGATTTGAATTATATGTGATGGAATCTGGTTGTACGATATATATTGTACTGCTCTGAGAATTTGCTGTGTACAGGTTATTTTAGGTATATCAAAAATAAGGCCATTATGTTGCCTGTTTTTCTATAAAATCCTATTATGCATGTTTTACTGAAAAACTAGAGTACAGTAGTTTTTACACTTCAGTTCTGTATTGCACGTGTCATAGGATCATACATGAGCACTGTGTTAACATCGTGGGTTTTAAAGTGTGGCGTTGCATGCCCCACTGTCAGTGAAAGTCCGTAAACTCGTGCGGAGTTTTGTTACTTCTGATTATCTCCCCATTTAACAGGCGTAGGCAATTCAGTTGCCCCTCCAGGTTTGGTAGACGACACACGGGTGTCCCCTCCGGGTATGGGCTTAGGTGTCAGGCAGCCTGTTAGGCATACTTAGTGCCATCATCTAGAGTTTCCACAGATGAGAGGATAAGGGCTCATGGGTATGGGTTGATTTATGTCATGTGCATATGGATTGATGGTTTTGATTACACTGTTTTATATATATGGGCTCCCGATTTGGATTATATATATATATATGTGTATGTGTGTGTGTATGTTTTGGATTTGAACTAACCATGCAGGAGTTTTCCATCACTGAACTATTTTTCTTCAATGTAACTATTTTCCTATTGGGCATTGTATGCTCACCCCCCCTTCTTCCCTTCCTCAGGTGGTGTTCAGTGCGATCTTAGTAACCAGGAGGAATAAGAGGCCATCTTGACTGCAGTTCATTTCTTGGTAATGCTAGAAGTCTACTATTGTGGTGTTTGGACTATTTAGGGTTTTGTATTAGCATTGAACCAAGATTACTACTTTCTATTTTGTCTGTAAACTTATGTATGCCATTCTGGCATTCAACTTGTTGTTGTAGATGATGATGATGCTTAGACTTATATTTGATTTTTTTCCATTTTTTAATTATTATTCGGTCTATGTTTAATGGTGTATACGAACTATGGGAGAGGTTCACGGGATAAAATTCCAAATTCTTTATCAAAATGGACTGTTTACAAAACTAAAACTTTTTAGACACTTTTCAAATAAATCAAGGAATTTCCCACCTTTATGAAATTTTCCTTCTGCCACTGGTCTAGGTTTTGGGTCGTGACAATAGAGATTTATAGTATTTTTTTCTAGAGTCTTTTTAGACTTATCTAGGAAATACATGTGTTTTATGAGCAACATCTGAATGTGAGTATTCTTTGAGAGGAATAACTCAATATATTCAGGAAAAGATTGACCTAGAGCCTTGAAAGGAGTTCAAAAGTGAAGAATCAACGGAGTTGAGGGGATCTCGTTAAACAAGATTAGTGAAATAAATTCAACACATTGTAGCAATTGAGAAAAGAGAGTTTTTGTTTATTTATGTTAATAAGTATTCTTTTGATACTTTAACTAATCTATTTAATCTCTAGGTGTGGTCTTATAGAACAAGAGTGGACTAAGCTATATTAAAAATCTCGATGTCTTATTTCTACATTTTTTTTATTCCAACATAATCTATCAATGTTGCAATAAATTATGCAATTGGTAATAACTGAACATAATTAACTAATTAATTATTTAATTAGTAATGGTTAATAAGCAGATCTTTTAAAGTATCAGAGTGACATTACGACACTCTATTAGATCTAAACTATGATTATGAGCATCTTAGATATAAATATTGAAAGATTATAATATATATATTCTTCTTATATATATATAAGTCCATCGTTTAGTTGATATTTTTTTTAATCTATATATAGATATTGTTTTAGCCGTTGGATCAATTATTTAATGACTACCATAATTTGAGTAGTTGAAAAAAAAATATACATTATTTAATATTTTTCTTTCTTTACCCTTTACCATGAAAAAAAATGTATGATGAGTTTGAATTAGACAAAATATTATACATAGATAGGTAAAAAAAATATAACTACTAGAATGGTGCACATATATATTAATCTTTGTATCTTCTCAAAGCAACTGGATGCCCAATATTTAGCCTTTAGCTTCTTACTTTTTTCCCCTCTAACTGGTCTTTGGGGTGACTTGGAAAGCTTGAGAAATTTGATCGTTCATTATTGTCAAGCGATGTACATTAAAAAATAAAAGCAAAATAATATTGTCAAGCGATCGTTCACTGGCTTTAAGCTCATTATCATACAGAAGAATAGATACGTGAACCTATTGATATTGACCAGAGATGCCAACTTTCTAGAAAATAGATAGATAGTTCTTAAATAAGAGTATTCAAAATAACTGACAAAGCACGAAAACTGACCAATCTAAACCAAATAATTTGGTCTTTTTTTTTTCGGAAAGTTAGTTGGATATGATTGGTTTGGAAAACACATTTCATTGGTCATTTTGGTTATCGGTTTTACGGTGTAAAACTATAAAATGTACGTAAAATTGTCTAAATTAAACCAACAGATAATATTATAAATATTTGAACATGTTTTTATTCCTTATATCTTTAGTCTTATGACTTATAAACTCAATTATGTATTTTTTTTGTATCATAATTTATTTCTTTTACTTAATTTTTAGAAGAAGTTGTTTGTTGGTGAATTTAACATTAAAGTTCGGTAGTGTTTGTTTATTTAAAGTTGGGTAGTGAATTGTTTTCATGGGTAGAAAAGTAACAATAAGTATATGATTCAACTTATTAAAAGGATACTACAAAGGTCTGAATATCAAGCTATAAGTCCAAACCGAACAAATAGCCTAATTATGGAGTGATTTCGTTTTCTTCAAAAATCTCTTATTGACCAACACCAACCAAATAAGATATGATTTAATTATAAGTAATTTAACTTTCAAAATGGCCAAACCAACCACGAACACTTGTTCTATCGCCATAGGCATGGTTATACATATTGTTTACATGGTCTAAATTATTTTAAAAAATCAGGTTCAAATTAAAGTTACTGTCTCGTATAAAGTTTTCTCAAGCTTTTATTTTCGAGGTATTTTAAATTTTTTCATAGATATAACTAATTTCATATTCAAGATAAACGGAGATACTACCTAGCCACAACAACAATGGCCAAGTGGAAGCCTCTATACAACTCGACGGAGAAGGAAACCAACTTTCTAGAGAACGGGAGATAACCGAAGAGTGAAGAATAAAATTTTGAAACTCATACCAGCATCAATTGATATTTTGAGGACTAACAAGCTAGTTTGGAGCAGTGTTTCCATGAATCAGGAGATTTCGAGCACGTACGCCAAATCCTATCTATCATGATTTGTTGGACTTCTTGGCCCAAAGTCTTGTTAGGCGCCCATAGTTGGTACATATTCAATAATTGTAGACTATGTAAAAGGAGATTAATTATAAATATTTTGTCATTAATCAGAATATTGCAATTAATGGCTTGCAATCATAAAAAAAAAATTATATACGTAATAATTCTTAATAAATTTTGGGATGTGAATATATCAAATTTATATTTGAGCGCATTTAATGCTAATCATTTTCCTATTCATTAAGAAATATTTCTTATTAATTAAACAATCAAAAAATATCCTTAATAAGAGAGAAAAAATACGTACGTATGAGTCTTGGACTGCTTTCATTTTTTTTTTTCCTCAGACAGATTATAAATAAACATAGAGAAGAATATACGCTCTCTCTCATCTCCCATCTCTCTCTCTCTCTCTCTACCAAAACAAATTTTAGTGAGTGTTCTTAAGTGGTAGAATCTATAATGGTTGTTCTTGTAACATTACTAATCGCGAGTATTCAGGGAGGAGTATATCTTCAACGGATGTGAGGCACTAAGGCGATTCTTATACTGGTGATAGGTTCAAGGATTCAATCGACACCACCGTCACCCATGCTTCTAATATTGGTATCAAAGTGGCTGTTGATGGGCTCCGTTCTCCGTTAGAAAAAGGATAAAGAAGGTGGTATATGAACTCTTAAACCGAAAACACCTTATGATGCCATGTTTTTGCTTTATATAGTTCTACATATTATTTGGTCGTGATTTTTTAATATGTAGTAGACCATTGTGTATATGTTCTACCATAGAAATTTGAAAATTGTTTAATGTATGGTTTGAGAGATTTTTTGAGTCAAATTTGTTTTACCCAAAAGTTTGACTATGCTTTTCGATTGCATGGTTTCCTGATCAGACGTGATTTTAATATTTTTGGAATCTACATAAAATTAGCTTTGTAACCATATATAATATGTATTTTTTAAAATTTTATTTCCAGAGATATGATTATTTGAATTTTTTGTCATATTTGTAAATACTTTCTTATTTTAGCAACCTAAGGATTGAATCACACTCTCTCTTGGAGAGAGTGTGTCTCACTCACCACTATAATGGTGGAGTTGGTAGTGATAGGGGATGTCATCAGATGAGTATGGTGAACACTGCAATGATCCGGTACCTGCGACGGAATATGGCTCGTGGCATACACGCACTGCTGCGACACATATGGGTTCCTGGCACTATTTGGTGCCAGGCTTGCAGCTGCTGGGCTGCACTTGTGGGCGCTGGCTAAGAGCACAGTGGCTAATTTGAATAAAAGAGAGAAATTGGATGGTGACAACTATGATATCTGGCACTACAAAATCCAATATATTCTCGATGAGCAAGAGATTTTGGAAACCTTGACCCAAATGATGCCCGTATCTTAGGAGGACAACATTGCTCAACACCATCACGATCGAGAAGCCTATCAAGCTTGGCTTAAGAAATACCATTATGCGTACTTTACCATGCTAAGTAGCATGCACAATGACTTGATCGGTGAGTATGAAGAGCATGCCCTTGCTTAGGAGATGTGAGGTGTTCTGAAGTTGAAATTTGGTGGGATGTTTGCTACCAGACTCCGTGTGCTAAACATCAGGTTTAACTCCTATAAGATACGCCCGAGCTACACCATGAAGTAGCATCTTAGAGGAATGTGATTAATGATTCACAAACTAAAAGCAGCTAGCCACCCTCGATTTGAAGAGTGACAGATTCAAACGGGGTATTCGATCCTTACCACTTTCGTGGGAGCTTATGGTCATCACTATGATACATAGTGAAAACATCAGAACTTTTGATGGCCTATCTCACCACCTTAAGCTTAAAGCTGAGTGCTTAGAAGCTACCAAACCAAGCAAAGACTCAAACCCTTGGAACGCCTATGTCATGGATAACCAGTGCAGGCAAAGCGCAAGAATCAAGCTCCTAGGGGTGACTTTGGTAATGGAGTCGTGCCCAAGAAGGCAAAGACCACCCAACACAAGAGAGGCAAGCACGGTGGAAAGGGTAAGAGTGGTAGATGCTACAACTATGATAAAGAGGGACACTTCGCTCGTGATTGCACTGAGCTGAAAAAGGTATTCCCTAACTTTAGTTCCTGCGATATTTATGTTACATGCCATGTTATAGTTGCTTATTCACATCCTCATTGGATTATTAATTCAGAAGCGACTAAACACATCGCGAGGGACCAAGTTAGGTTCGTAGAGTATCATCGAATTTCAAAGGGTAGTCGAGGACTCTACATGGGAAGTAGAGCCAATGTGCAAGTGTTAGGCATTGGCACTTATAAACTGGAATTGTGTGGGGGTCGCACTCTATAACTCCATGATGTTTTATATGCTTCAGAAGTTCGAAAATTCCTTTTATCTATTGTGTGTTTGTTTAAATTGGGATTTTTTTCAAAAATTTTCATAATATTGGTTGTGATATTTATTTAGGAATAGATTTTTATGGCTCTAGTTTTTTCATAGATGGTTTTATGATGTTGGATATTATTTAGTCATCTAATAATAACAATGTCGTTTCTTACATGACTACTTCAAATGATGTTAATTTTGTTGTATGGCATGCTAGACTAGGCCATATAGGGTAAGATAGAATGAATTGGTTAGCTAGAGATAGTTTCTTAGGACAACTCGCTAAAATTAACTTACCTACTTGTGAATATTGTTTGACGGAAAAGTCAATTAGGAAACCTTTTGGAAAAGCCACACGGGCAACGATTTCTCTGCAACTAGTAAATTCTGACGTCTGTGGATCAATGAACATGAGGGCTAGACATAGTGCCACTATTTCATAAGTTTTGTAGATGACTTTAGGCACTACAATCATGTCTATTTGATCTCCTATAAGTCAAAAATATTGGAATGATTTAGATGATTTTTGAACTTAGTTGAGAATCAAACAGAGAAATGCATCAAGACTCTCAGGATAGACTGTGGCCATGAGTATCTATTTGAGTAATTCAAGGAATTATGTGATGAAAACAGAATTCTTCGACAACTAATGATTCTTGGCACTCCGCAGCAAAATGGTGTAGTGGAGAGAAGGAATCATACATTATTAGAAATGGTTAGGTCGATTATGGCGCAAGCTAACCTTCCAATATCTTTTTAGGGGGATGCTTTATTGACTGCCACCTACATCCTTAATTGAGTATCCTCAAAATCGGTTCCATTAACCTCTTATGAGTGATGGACTAAGCGAAAGCCCGAATTGGTCCATTTATGCCTATGGGATTCAGTAGGGTATGTTCACACTACTTCTCATAGGCATGGGAAGCTTGGTCTAAGGGCACACAAGTACATATTCATTAGATACTCTAATGACTCAAAGGAATATGTGATGCTTGGTGAACAACCCGACGGACGTGTAATTGAAATTGAGTCACGAGATGTAGATTTCCTCGAGGAGGAATTTCTAAGAAGCGGAGATGTGGATAGAAACCTGGAGCTATATGAGATTGAAGAGCCAAATGAAAGTGCTCCAAATTAAACCTCAGAAGTCGAGAACGACTCTATTTCTAGTGGGAGTGTACCTATTAGTGGGAGTGTACCATTAGATGCTGGTTCTCAAAATCTATGACTGCATAAGAGCCATCATGGAAGCATCCCTCGTCGTTGTTTTGAGATTAAGGGGGGAAACATTCATGTGTGCTTTGCAAGATGAAGATGAGCCTAAGAATTATCAAGAGTCTCTCTCATCTCTTACTTCTGAGAAATAGAAAGCAACAATGATTGAAGAGATAGAGACTATGAAGAAAAACCAAGTCTGGGACTTTGTGAATCTTCCACCTAGGTAAAAGACTATTAGGAACAAATGAGTTCTAAAAGTCAAGCACCAGGTAGATGGATCTATAGAAAGGTTCAAGACACGACTTGTAGCGAAAGGCTACACTAAGAAGGAGGGTGTTGACTATGAGGAGACCTTCTCACTTACCCAGAAAGAGGGTGTTGATTATGAGGAGACCTTCTCACTAGTAGTGAGGTTTGCCTCAATTCGCCTAATTCTACCTATTGTCGCTCATTAGGACTTGGAACTTTACCAAATGGATGTTAAAACTACATTTCTCAATGGAGAACTAGATGAAGAGATCTATAAGGATTAACTTCAGGGCTTTGAGACGAAAGGATAAGAGCCCAAAGTTTGCAACCTCCGTCGTTCCATTTATGTCTTAAAGCAATCATCTAGATAGTGGTACTTTAGAATTTATCGAGCCATTATTTCTAATGGATTCATGATGGTTGAGGAAAACCATTGTGTGTATGTCAAATGGTCTAAGGAAATCTTTTTTACCCGGTCATTGTATATTGACGACATACTTTTAGTCGGAAACGAGAAGGAGATGATAGTAGCTACCAAGGCATGCTTATCCTCAATTTTGAGATGAAGGATATGGGTAAGGCAAGTTATATGCTCAGAACTAAGATTCTTAAAGATCGTTCAAGGAAATTTCTTGGTTTATCTCAAGAGACTTACATTAGGAAAATACTCGAATAGTTTTATATGCAAAACTACAAACCCATTGACACTTCTATTGCAAAGAATGATGTCTTGAGCCTTGACATGTATCCAAAGACTCAAGAAAAAAAAGACTACGTGGCCCGAGTTCCCTATACCAGTGCTATTAGAAGTTTGATATATGCTATGATGTGTACTTGGCCGAACATTTGCTATGTCGTCAGGTTAGTTAGCTAGTTCCAGTCAAAACCCAGTCTTGCTCATTAGAAAGCAGTGAAGAGAATACTTTGATACCTCAAAGGGACAGCTAATTACATACTTTGCTATCAAGCGTTAGATTTGCGCTTAATCGGATATAGTGATGCTGATTGGGGTGGTGACCTAGATGAGCGCAAATTAACTTCTGGTTATGCTGTCTTGCTCAACAATGGTGCCATATCTTGGAGTAGTAAGAAGCAGTCCTGTACAGCAGGGTGCCATATCTTGGAGTAGTAAGAAGCAGTCTTGTATAGCATTATCTACCATGGAATCAAACTATATTGCATACTCAGCCACTGTACAACAAGGTGTTTGGTTAAAGAGGTTTCTTGCTTAACTTGGAGTTAGCACATGCGCTTTAGAGCCTGTTACTATACATTGTGACAACATAACTACATTGGCTTATGTAAAGAACCCAAAATACGACGGAAAAACCAAACACATTGACATTCGATATAGTCATGATATAGTTGCGTAGAAGAAGGTGGTCTTGAAGCACATTTCTACGAGTTGCATGATTACTGATCTATTGACTAAGTCTATTATTCGAGAGGCTTACCAGACCCATGTTAGGAGTTTGGGACTACGTAGATTGTGACTTTATTCTTTTGTATATTTTTTCTAGTTGACCACTATGAGGTATTTGTTATTCGGGATATCTGTTATAAAATAAACACTTCTTTGTCCATTTTTGTTGTGACATGATATCTAAATCTTTAGCATGTGTGTGTATATATATATATATATAAACCATGATTGGTTTAAAGTAGGCCAAGGGGTAATGATTGTCTCTCTTACACGAGAGATCTCCTTTAGTGCTAGTCGGTGAGTAAAGATGAGATGCTTCAATTATACCACAGAGATTGTGAACCAAGTATCACCTTAGAAAGAGCCAAGGTGAGATCTTGGAAGATCCACTATGGATGAATTAGTGATTCTACTATTCATATGTGATCTACTAGATAGCCAAATGCGAAACTTAATATGGTGCTAGATTAAGCGAGCATATAGAGAATTCGAATCAAGCGCTCGAGGTCGACTGGACTAAGGTCTGTATGGTGTTTTAGGAAGGATATATACACTCTTTTTAAAGGAGTATCCCACTATAGCATGTGTTACATATCACATTTACTTAAGCGACAAAAATAATGAAGTGAAAGAATGGATCCTTACTTCTTCACTGTGTGAGTCCTAATATATCATTATACTTACTTTGATCTCATACTTCATTGTGCTCTATGTGACTTTTGATTGTTTTATGAATCAGAGGTTTGATGTATGCTACTTTAACATGTCGACCTAAAGGGATATTATCGGGAAAACAATTAGACCAAAGCTAATTAATTCAAGGATGAAAGGAAGATTATTTAGTAATACATCCATATTTTATGTTTACTATTGACAAATTATATCGCTACTTAGTATAGTAGTATAATTGTGACCATAAGAACAAGAAGGTTCTTTGCATAGCTCCTAAATATAGATATAAGGGATTGGAGGTGCTAGATCCAATATGGTTGAATAAGTTTGGGGTATAACGAGGCACTTAGAGATGTTTTATGTTGGTCCTCATAAGATTTGGTATAGTACTCCTGAACTTTTTTTTGTAGGTAGCTCAATGGTCATACTGCTCATTAGCCAAGTATGAATAGAATTATTAGTAGGACGATGATGAGAGATATGTTCATCATGCACACTATGTGCGAGTGGGAGATATTGGATTTCTTAGCCCAAAGTTCTATTGGGTGCCCATAGTTTATGCATAACCCAATAATTGTGGACTAATGTGAAAGAAGACTAACTGCAAATATTCTGTCATTAATCAGAATATTGCAATTAATGGCTTATAATCAGAAATAATATATACGTAATAATTCCTAATAGGTTTTAAGATGTGAATGCATCAAATTTGTATTTGGACACATTTAATGCTAATCATCTCTCTAATAATTAAGGAATATTTCCTATTGATTAAATAATTAAGAAATATCCTTAATAAGAAGGAAAGAATACGTAAACATGAGTGTGGGACTCATTTCATTTTTTTTTCCTGAGACAAAAAATAAATAAACATAGAGAAAAATATACGCTCTCTCTCATCTTCAATCTTTCTCTCTCTACCAAAGCAAATTCTAGTGAGTTCTCTTGAGTGGTGGATTCTATAATAGTTGTTTTTGTAACAACACTAATTGTGAGTATTCAAGGAGGAGTCTATAGTCAATGGACGTGTGGCATCAAGATAATTCCTATACCGGCAGAAGGTTCAAGGATTCAATTGATACCACTGACACCCATGCTTATGACATGATTAATATAGATTAAAAAAAATATTTGGCTTTGGAATGGATTAGAATAAGGGGTTGGAGTTGTTTTCAAAATTTTTACACCAGTCTCCCATAAAATTGAAAACAATAGAACCAAATATAATATTCAAAAAGAGAATCAAACCAAATCACTCTAACAAAAAAATAATTCTAAAATAGATAAACAGATTATTCAACATTTGATTTACACAAAGGACAACAAGCATTCTTTATGAACATGAACCTAAATAAAAGGATTGGGGTTAGAAGGATGTCCAAAATGATTGACAACCACAAAATTTATAGTGATGATGAAGCTTGCTAGCCTGTAACTATTTCCAAAACACTCAACCAATTCCCGAAACTGAAAAAAAATCTCTCCTTTTATCAATAAAGTAGGTTGTCTTGATGGAAAGTTTGCCCAAAGAATAAGCAAGCCAAAACCAATTGTCAGAAGAAATTAAGGGTTGAGAGGGTGGCATACAAAAGATGGCTTTAACCATTAAAGAGTCAAAAACTCTTTTCTGCATTTGTAAGTACTACTGGCCCGATAAGGTGTACAAATCAACAATTGAAACTAACTCTCCAAGTGGATGTGGTATGAAGTTATCTAAAGAAGAATCCATAGCACTCTTCAAATGTCAATGAAAGAGGAACAACAAACTTTAACACAAAGACCCTTTTGAGGAATATCCTTGAATATCCTTCCGAAATCAAGAATGCAAACTTTTGGCCCTCACAATAGATGACTATATTTAACTGTGATGCGATAATTTTAAGAAAAAGTAAAATTAAAAGAAAAATTGTTTAATCTTCTATTGCATTTTTCTTTTACAATATTTTCTTAGAAATAATACCTTTTGGTATACACCTACACTTATGTGTAGTCGGATATAGGGATGTGTGGCCTATGCACTACCCTATGCTAAGCGAAGGGCATTTGGACTTAGTGCTTATGTCATAGGCACGGGAACCTACAACCGTAGTTGCCACAACCTGCTATTGCTAGTTGTGTTGCTTACATAAGAAAGTTACATTAGCAAGCTGCATGGGCCAACACTCAATTACATGATAGCTCTTGTATAAAATATTACACACAAGTGCATGTTATGAACAAGTAATATAGATTAAGTATCGTCTTATAGAGACTTGTTATATCAATTATCGAGTTTTATTAATTAATCCTAAATTTTATTTGAGCAAAGTAAAATGTCTTTTGACTAAAATGAGGCTAAACACATCGAAACAAGCCAATAAGTAACTTAAGAAAAATTTTTATTAATTAAAACCCTGGGGTTTCCGATTTCACCTATCTTGACCCATCTAAATTATTCAGTCCAATTAATTAATGTTTGTTTCCTATGCTAACAATAAATTTCTCTAATTTATCTATCAATCTCTCTCAAGAATTAATAAGCATATTTTAATAGATAAATTCTAATATCTCTGTGTAAATTTTGAGCTTATCAAAACTCATAAGTACAAGAAATTCATAATACTATACAAATCTCATAGATATTTCTATCTTATTAAAATCTCATGTTATATTAATCAATAAAAAATTCAATTATCCATTCTCAGATCTTGGATTAAATCTCTAATTCATGCAAAAGTTGATCAAGATCTCATAAGCATTAAGTATAAATTAATACAATTAGCATAGAATGGAAATAAACATCAACTTGTATTGAAATTGAAGTAAATCAAGATATCATAATTTAGCTATATCATAGCCCTAGAAAATGAAATTAGTTCATAGAAAAAGAGAAATAATCATTAAACATGATTCTAAGCATGAAGAAGAAAGAAGAAAGAATAGAAAAAAACTAGAAGTTGAATCAACAACATTCTGTCTCCGGGTTGCCAATCGCTCTACCTTCAATCCTTTGTTCTCTCTCTCTCTCTCTCTCTCTCTCTCTATCTTTTCTGAGTTCTTAACTCTCTTTTTTCTCCCTTTTTTGAGTTCTTGATGACTCTCTAATATCCTAAGTAAGTCCTAGGATGCCAAAAGGTGTCTAAAAGTGATGTATATTTTATTTCTGTATGCTAGGACACCACTAATACAACACTAGGGTGCCGTGTTCTCTGCCAATTCTTTATTTTTCTGCTCGAACTTGTACCGGAGTGCCACTTACATGGTGCTGGGGTGCTTGCTTCTCTAGAACTTTTTATTCTCTTTAAAGTTTTGCTCCTTTTGAACCTTTTAGGTGCTTTAATACCAAAGACAAGTGCCAAAATGCTTCTTTCTCTACCTATTATGCCACAAACCATGCCATTTTACTCCAAACACTACCAAGTATAACAAAATTATATAACCTACAACCAAAATATCAAAAACACAAATAAAACGTACAAAAACCTCAAAAACCATCCAAATATTTAGTTTAAAAGATACCCAATTCGTAAGTAAAACTTACTCATCAAATACCCCCAAACTTAATATTTTACTTGTCCTCAAGTAAAACAAACACAAAGAAGAAATAAAGATAAACAAAATACCTAAAAGCCCAACTTGAGTATTGATTTATTTTAGAATGTAAATATGCCTCAAAAATTGCACATAATTACTAGTTGACGGAGAACATCAAAACATCAATAATATCTAGAATTTTAATTTCAACAATGGCCTCCCTTTTCTTTTATTCTTTTATTTGTGTATATTAATAATCAATGACATCCAACCATTCATAACTCAGATCAAGTTATACAAATAAGTGAATTAAGATTGATCTCTAAATAAGTATTTATCAAATTCCATAGACTTGTTTTTCAAACTCTTCTGTACTAAAGTAGACTAACACTATCTAAGGATTAGTAGATCTCGTTAAACTAGTAATGCATGGCTAAAGCAAAGGTGGGGTAAGAAAGTAAATTTTAAGCTCAATTTATACTCACACCATAAGCATATATTTTTCTCCAAAACCATAATGAAGCTCTACTTAATACTTCCACTAGTACCTTTAAACTTATTTTAAAACTTTATCTTGTTGACACTTTATTGATTTGACCAACCTCTTTTTTTATTTATTTCTTCTTTTTTTAAATTCGGAATAACTACACCCTCAAACTTGATTTTTTTCTTGTACGAACTAATGGTGAAACACCATTTTTTCTCTCTCTTTTTTTTTCTTTCGTTCTCAACTCCACCCTTCCTCTTATATATAACATATCTTATCATAATTTCCAAATCAATCACATACTTATGGTATGAAAGGTAGTAAGACATGGAATTTATTTAAAGGCTAGGTTAAGAATGTGGTTAACAAAGAAAAGTTATATTAGGCTCAAAAAGGTGACTAGGGACAAAATATACAATGATAGATTCTAAAGGCTCAAACGGTTCAAAAATGACCTAAATAATTTCCATAGCTAGGTATAGTCTAGGATTTTGCCTCAAATAGTTTTCAAATAAGTTTTAGAATTTAATAAAATCTAAAAGATGTACTTAATTCAAATAAACCATCTCTAAGTTTCCTAATGGATAAATATATATATATATATATATGTACTCAAGTGTGTGAAAATAACGCAAGTAAAATAAAGTCAATATTGAAATCAAGTAAACAGATTAAGTCAACATTTATCATTTTGCAAAAGATATATTCACCTTAATCATATTCTTATCATTGGCCCTAGACAAGCAAATTAAACCAATACTCAAAAATAATTTTTTTCTTAAAAACTCCCTACTCTCGGACTTACAATGTTAAAAATAGAAAAGAAGTTAAAGAAAACTTCCTTAGATTTTTACATGAAGATGGAGACTTCTTATTGATCTTAAAAGTCCAAATTTCCAACCCCAAAATTTCTACAAGAACCTAAGTCGCACAAAACAAATAAAACATAATAAAAGGAAAGAAAAGAAAACTAAAAATAAAAATAACTAAAAGTAACTAAAATAAAATAAAAAATAAATGAAAAAACATGTGTTGCCTCCTAAGAAGTTCTTGATTTAAAGTCATCAGTCAGAGTCTTTGACATTTCCTATATTATTTTATGTCTATATATAGATGATATGTTGATTGTTGGAGCTAGCATGGAAGAAATTGACAAGCTCGAGAGGGAATTGTGCAAAGAGTTTTCTATGAAGGACTTAGGAGCTGCAAAGTAATCCTTGGGATGAGGATTTCTAGAGACAGGATGAATAGGAATTTTAAGCTATCTCAGGAGCATTATGTAAAGAAGATGCTTTGCAAATTCAGCATGGATGAAGCAAAGCCTGTAAGTACTCATTTGGATAGTTACTTCAAACTAACAAAGGAGCAATAACCCATAGCTGAGCAGGAATGAGCTCTCATGGCAAAAGTGCCTTATTCTTCTACTATTGGTAGCCTCATGTATGTCATGGTATGTACAAGACTGGATATAGCATATGCAAGAACAAATAAAGGATATGTAGTAGGATTTGTGAGTCGATAATTGAGCAATCTAGGTAAACAACACTAGAAAGCGATAAAGTGGGTTCTTAGGTATTTAAGAGGAACTGCATGCATAGCCATGTGCTTCAGAAAATCAAGTTTAGGTTTACAAGGCTATGTAGATACTGACATGGCTGGTGATTTAGATAGAAGAAAAAATACTACTAGATATGTGTATACTTTTAGAGGTATAATAGTTAGTTAGGTTTCAAAGTTACAAAAGATAGTTGCACTTTCAACAACTGAGGTAGACTATATCGCTATAACAGAAGCAAGCAAAGAGTTGTTATGGTTATTGTCATTCGTGGAGGAGTTAGTTCATAAACAAGATAAGAGTGTCTTGTATTGTGATAGTCAAAGTACAATTCACTTAGCAAAAAATCTCCTTTATCATGCTAGAACAAAGTATATATAAGTTCGATATCACTTTATAAGATCAGCTTTGGAAGACAAAGTCTTGGAGTTTGAGAAGATTCTAGGAAATAAGAACCCAACTGATTGGTTAACGAAGATAGTGACCATTAGCAAACTGAAGCTGTGTTTAGCTTTAGTTGGCTTGTAAGTATAAAGAAGAGAAAGATGAGCTGCTATATTGATCGAGTGTGAAGAGATAATTAAAATTAGTCTTCAAATGAGAAACTATTAACATGTTTTTTCATTACATGTGTTTCCACCATCAAAGGAAATAAAAATAGTTTCCTTGATTTATGCAAAATGAGTGAATTCTTTATATGGCTAGGGCTTATTATTATAAGTCATGTAAAACGATAATAGTTAGGCCAAAAATGTGTGAGGGCCGTGTAATAAGATACGGATTAATTACTATGAAGAAAACATGTATTGGCTGTGTGTTATATATGGTAAAAATTTGCAAATATTGTGTGGAGAATCGTTAGAGGTTGGTGAGCTAAACACTATAAATAGGGATCTACTCCTCATTGTTTTATCATCTCAAAAGTGAGAAAGAATACTCCATATAGAGTAAGAATAAAATAGAGAGTTTTAATTTGAGTGTTACCAACTTTTTGGCCTATGGCTAGTGCTTGAGTTTATAACTTAATCTCAGCTTCAACAGTTTGTCACCCCAGGAGATTATTAAGAATGACTTTTTCCTAAATAAAGAGTATATAAGTCGTACATAATAACTTTAATTTGTAAATTATGGAGATGGATATATTAAAAGAAAAATAATCTATTGCCCTTTATTGCACGATGTTAAGTAATTTATATACTTTTTTTAAACCCTAATTGTTCCTGATTTTTTCTTCTTCAATTCTTCTCTTTATTAATTTTTATGTCTCTTGATTTCTACCTTGTTGGAGAGGGAGTTCTCCTTTTCTAATAGGGTTTTTATTTTTGTTTATGTTCTTTCATTTAAATAATCCTTCTATATATACGAAGGTAACTATAGATTTAGATCTTTATATGGAGGTTTTCTCTCACATGATTCTAGATCTGTGTAAGTTTTGTTTATTTTCATTATTTTTGTGTGCCTTAAGTAAGATACTTATAGATTTGAAATTTTATAACTGATACAAATCTAGAAGAATAAAATTAGAGAGGAAAAAAAAATAGGATTAGGATTTTGGAAATCATCATTTAGAAAATAAAATACTTATTATGGGCTTGGTGGTTCCTCATACGATGGGATTAAATAACACGTTTGCTTTTAACGTTTTATGGCTAGGAGACTAATGGTTTCATATGTTAAGCAATCATTATTCCATATAATTTTAGGATTTGGGGTGCTTAAACACAAAGATTGATAAGGTAGGATATAGCCATAGTTGGCTTCATAATTCTTATTGAGTGCTAGTAGCATAATATAGGAGAGGTAAGCCAAATGTGAAACTTGTTATTTATTTATTATGCTTTAGGTATATTTCTACTACAATCTTCTCCCCAAAATGAATTCTTTTAATGGCAGATAAGGGTCTTATCATAATCAGGGATTGTACAACATAGTTGGCAGTGAAAAAGAATAAAAAATAAGGTTGGATTCAAATTTGATTCAATTAAACCCTGTTGGATTCTTTCATGTGCCATTTATTAAATGACCAGGAAAATTCCAATAACAAGTTATACCTTAAATAATGGGTTACACTTTTACTAATATTTATGAAAAGGCCAGTATTTGGAGCATCAATGAACCAATTAAGAAGTGTAAAATTTGTGTCCATAATATTGTCCTGCAAAGAGCCTTGATTTTTCTTGTGTCACTAATTCTCTAGGCTATAGCTGGAGCTCGAGTTTATAACTTAATTTTAGCTTCACTAATAAGCCACTCCAAGATAGATCCCCAAGAACAACTCTTTCCTAAATAAAGAGTCTATAAGTATGATGCTTAAGATTCTCACATGCATAATAAGTCAATAATAAATATATTCATATTGCATAATAGATATATCAAGTAACTAGTATCAATTTATGGTAAATTACTCATTCTTTATTCTTAAATGCTTTCGATCTGTATTATTGTATTAATATTTACCGAAGTACTCTTATATAGTGTAAATGCTTAGTACCCTCAGAGAAAGAGCTTGGTATGTGAAAGGAATAAAGAATATATTCATGAATATAATACTATATATATATGTATAAAAATTATGTTTGCTGATAATTTGGTCAAATGGTAGTTTTCAGTAAAATACATTTTTCCGCTATTCAGAGATATATTCATAGTGCGTTAACATGTCAAATAGCTTTTATTTAATATCCAGTATTCCTTTCTAGTATTTTCTAAAATTTTGGTTCCAGGTAAACACGATGTGGCATTCACTGTATTGAATTGTATTTTATTGCACTAAGCTAGCTTAGATTTAGCTTAATCGCGTAATATCATTTTTATGCATTCTAATAATTAGGAATTGGTTCTATATTTGTATTACTAATTAGAGTCTAATTGATTTACTTTTATATTTAATGATTGGTTATGGGGCTCGATTCCACCAAGTTACAATAAGGTTAGTCATATCGGATCATAAATCAAAGTATGACTAGAATTCATTTTCTAAGCTAGGTTTCACTATTTTGGTCTATAATTGAGTGTATGGAAATGGATAGCAACTTAGTGAGTAAGTCAAGAGTGTTTTAAAGCTGGACACATGGAAAATTATAGTGTAAAATACCGAAAATACCTGTTAGAATTTAAGTTGTGCCTTTTTTTAGCTATTAAGGATTTCTTTTGGACCAAATCTGGTCATTTTCTTCTTCTTTCTCTCTAGTCATGACCTGAATCACTCCAGCCACTATCTAGGCTTATCTCAATTCCTCTTAGCCATACCCAAGAGTTTTTAAGTGGTATAACTCAAGTTCGAACTCTAGCAAATAAGATAAATCCAAACTAGTCAAGGTAAGTTTACTTGTTCTTCTCTCTAGGTCTTGTTTTCTAATTTCAATTCTCTAGTTGCTGCAACTTAAGTAAGAGTTTTTCCAAGTCTTCTTGAGTCCTAAAGTCTATTTCTAAATCTTAGAAATTACATTTTTGGAAGTAGATTGTAAGAGCTTCAACAAAAGCTCAAACTAGTCAAGGTGAACCTTTTGTAGAATTTAGAATTGGTAATCTATTTCTTTTACTTCAACTCTTAAACCATAGCTCTTAAGGAATAAAGGTCCTAGGAAACTTTATATATTACTAGAAATATAGAATTTAAGTGGTTAATTAAAGTTGCGTCTAAAGTCCTAAGTTTGCTATTAGTGGATTTAAGTGTTTTCCTATGTAGTAGATTAAGTTATCTATATTTGTAATCTGATTTTATAAAATTAAAATGTATATTTTGTTGATCCCATTATGTAAATATATTTGTTTAGTTGTTGGTTGTGACAATAAAAAAGTATAAAAGTAGTTTTAAACTTTGTCTAAACTAAAAAGAATTCAAGTTCACTTTGATTATTCTAAATGATTCTCTTTGATGTGTATATAGGAATTGGCTTGTCAATTGTTATTACAGGTCTTAAACTATGATTTGAAAGATGTGAGAATGTCCTAAAAAAAAGGAGAGGTGTCATCCACATATTTCTAAAATTAAATGATACTGTTTAGAAGCAAATGGCTACCGTTTTGAATTATTTTTATGCTAAAGAACTAGTATTCATATTTTGATGATTTTAATTAGTTTTCAATACTAGTTATTAGCTACTATGTACCTCAAATGACTTGTATACTTTTGGGTCATTTTGTGATTAAGTTTCTTGATTTTTGTGAAATTTATGATTTCAGTCTTGTAGTCATTTCTCTTTAAGCATTTTACTTAGTAGTGATCATTTTAGTAATAAAATTCATATCAAACCTTTTGCACACCTTGCCGCAAAGGATACTGACTCTTTTTACTATCTTTTTTATCGGATATGACGTAAGCAAAAATTTATTTTAATTGCATCACAAGATAATAGTTAATACAAGTTATTTTCCTACAAGTTTATGTGTATTATAGTAATATCACTACTGCAAAATACCCCTTTAGCTGACGATTTTAAACTATGATCTGAAAGAAAAGATAAAGTCTAAGAAACTATCATCTATGCCACTATGTTCTTCTTCCGTTCAAAAGATGATGAGTTCTAACCGTCATAGAAAACACAAAACTTGGAGGAAAAATATCGATTTTTAGGACTATAGATGACGATTTTTTGGCAAAACCATCGTCTATAGGTGTTAACAGATATGGCTATAGATGACGGTTTTGTCTAAAAACTGTCATCTATAGAATTTTTTTAAACAAAAATTGCTTAATTTTTCTATTTTTTTCCTGAATTTCCAACATCCGTGACTCAATTAAAATCGTAATACAAATCAAAAAAGAGATAGACGTTATATTAAGTTAAATTTATATGCATGTAAATATAAATTTATATGCAGATAAATACAAATCAAATGAGAAATTATATTAGTTCATCCAACTGTACTCTTCACAAACGTCAAAATATTGGTAATAACATCATCTTTGTGATGATGAGAATATTGATAAATATCATCTTCACCATCATTTTCAATTTCAACAGTTACCCATTAAACAATTGATGATATTGCTTATTGTGGTACAACTCTCAATTATACGAGCGTAAATATATGCTTTTTAGAGTGGGGCTTTCAAGAGAGAAAAATACACTAAATGACTCCAAAAGAAAACACACACTTACAAATTCTTTATGTCAATGAGCATTTTTTTTAACTTAAAAAGAGTGTGAGCATGATTTGTGATTAACAAATTGCAAGAATGAACTCCACGCAACTTCTCTTAAGTTGACTTTTTCATTAACTTAATCAAAAGTTTGGAATATAGTTCTTTCATATAATCAAAAGTTTGGAATATACATGGCTAATCAAAACTAAACTCTTATAATCATACTTTTCAACCCAAACACATTGTATTAACATTCTCCTAGGCACTTTATTAAACACATTGTATGCATATCATATCTTTCTCAAACTTAAATTTCAAATGACCAACCCTAAAAAAAAAAGATACAAAAAATAGAAACCAAAACAATTATCTTACTTTATTAACATTCTCTTAGGCTATTATCAAACATATAATATGCATATGCTTCAAATTACCATTCCAAATCAAATAGTAAAACCTAAGCTTAAAATGAGCAAACCCAATCAAATTACATAAACAAATGAGAAAATTTTAATTCAAACATAGCATAGTCACATTTAAATAACATAAGTAAGAATATTTTAGCTCAAACATAGAACAAAATAATGATTTTACTCAATGAGCATTCTCCTTGGCATTTTATCAAACACATTGTATGCCTACCATTTCTTCATCAAACTAAAAGTTAAAATGACCAAGCTAAATCTAAAAAGATACATAAAACATATACCAAAATAATGATTTAATCCTACTAGCATTCTTTTAGGCTTTTTATCAAACATATAGCATGCATAAACTTTAAATGACCATTACAAATCAAATGGAAATATAGTATAATCTTAAAATGAGTAAACCCAATCAAACTCAATCAAATTACATAAACAAATGAGAAAATTTACCTAATTTCTCAAAGATTTCCTCACATACTTAACCAACTCAAAATGAGGTTGAGTTTAATTATCTTCAATAACCTATACATTCATCAAAAACACAAATGTGAAATGTATGCAACCTTGCCCAAGCAAATAAGATGAATATTACATAAATAAAATTGCTAAACACATTACCTTTGCTTTAGAGGCCGTAGAGGAGCTAGGGTAAGGTTCAAGGAGAGAGAAACACTCGAGCTTAGTTATGCACAACATAATAGAGAGAGAAAGAGTCTCAAGAAGAGAGAGTCGGCAATGGTGGAGGAGGCCGAGGAGGAGCTCCGACCATTAAAAAGGCCGATGAAGAGCTAGATTGGGTAGTCAGAATGGTGCAAAATCTAAAAATAGAGTCTCGGGTTTGGGCTTCAGAGGAAAAACGTGAATAAGGCTCGATTGAGGGATGAATAAATTTTAGGGAATTAATCGATTTTTGAAAAAATAAAAAAAAATTTGCCTAATAGATGATGGGTATCTTTAAACCCATCATCTATAGTAATTCAAATTTTTTTTAAAACATGTCATTTTACACACGTAAACTCTAACTCAAAATTATAGAGCCAAAATTTAAAAACCAAATTACAGGAGTAATAGATGACGGTTTTTCTAAATACCCATGTTCTATAGTGATTAAAATTGTTTAAAATTACACCCTTTTATGCACTTAAACTTTAATCTGAAAAAATAGCTAGAATTTTCTTTTAAAAAAGAAGGGAGAATAGATGATGGGTTTTCCAAATATCCATTATCTATTGTCCATAAGTTATTAAAATATCACTCATAATTTTTTAGACGACTTTTTTCTCTAAAAATAGCGCCCTATCTCCTCCCACCCCCATCCTTTAAAGGCAAATTTATAGTAGTGTATGTATTATTCTTATAGTTGATGTATAGTAATGAAAAACATAAGTATGACATTATCATTTAAGCATGAGTTTTAAAGAAACGAAATTTTCCATGTATTGGCTTCAAAGTAATACCATTATACTAATTTTATGAGATATATTTTATGTGCATCGTTTAGTCTATCTGCGTTGGGTAAGTATGGATTGCACAGACGTTCCTCCTGCACAAGTGGACACGACCTATTGATTGCTGGGACTGAATATTGTACTATGAGATATATGAGGGACATTACCTAGTCAGCCTGTGTTGGGTAGGCATATTTCACATTAGGAGTGTATTTCCCTCCCGCATAGGTGGGAACAACCTACCGACTTCCGTGACTTTATAATGTACTCAAGGGCCCTATAAAGAACATTTTCTAAGAAAAGTGCATCAAAATGAAAAGTTATAAAAGAAAGAGTACAATAGAAACTTGAATAAGGTTTACACATGAAATACATTCATGAGCATGCATGATCTTTACTTACTGAGTATTAGCTTATTTAATTTCTGTGATACAAGTTAGGAGACGTATGATATATAGAGCTATTGGTTGCCTAGTATGCTTTCTTGTTTTCATGATCATACAGATGTAGACGAGCTTAATTGGTGGGTGATTTTTTTGTATTTCGATATTTTGATGTAATATAAATATTATTGTTGATGGCAAGATAAACTGAAAAGGAAATTTAGTTGCACATTTTATAAAGATACTTTTAGAAAGTAATACCACGCATTTTCTTTTGTTTTAGAGTTTGAAAAGTTTAAATTTGTCCACCTTTCTATAAAACTAAAGTTATTGTTTATGAAAGAATAATACTTTCTAATTTGACCTATACAGTCATATCGATAAGTTAGGGAGTGTTACAATAAGCAAGATCTAATAAATTTTAATTTATAAATTATGGAGGGGGGAATATAAAAACAAATATTGCTTTTAATTACTTGAAGATAAACAACTTAGATTTTTTAGACCCTAGTTGCTCCTGACTTTCTTTTCTTCTTCTTCTTCCTCTCTTTGTTAATTTTTAAATCTCATGATTTCCACCTTGTTGGGGAGGGAGATCTCCTTTTTTGTTTGGTTTTATCTTTCCGTAGGTATGAATATATTTATTGCCATAGATTTCGATATATAGATAGAGGTTTTCTTTCTCCCATATGATTCTAGTTCTATACGAGTTTTATTTGCTTTCATTACTTTTGTGTGGCTTTTTGTTATTATCTTCTAAATTCAAAACTTCATACATGATTCAAATCTAGAAGGATAAAACCCATTTAGTCGAATATTGATATTTCAAAAGATTTGTGTAAAACCCGTTAAACTTTAGAAGGGTATTTTGGTCTTTTGAAAAAAAATTAAAAAATATATAATAAAATAAATTGAATTAAAAATTCAAAATTTGGGTTGATTTGAAAGAAATTTTGATAGATGGACTAATTTGCAAAACTGAAGGACAATTTTGAAATAAAATTTTAAAATTAGGGACTTATGTGCAATTTAAAAAAATTGCACTGCCCATTTAAGAGCAGACACGTGGCCTGTAGTCCTCCCCCTCAGCTCTTTCTCTCACCTCTCCCTCGACATTTTCTCTCTCTCTCTCTCTCTCTCTCTCTCTTCGAAAAACCAGCCACCGCTCTTGCAGCTCCGACCGGTCGCCTCTGGTCGACGGCAGTCAATGCCACCTTGCTAGAATGATGTGGCACTGTGACACGAGTCACCCGCCGAGTTGTCACGGCCACCGGAGCTCTAGAATGTCACCGAAGAAGACAAAGTCCTGCGGAAGAAAATGGCTGCCAGCGAAGATTCCGGCATCCAATTGTCGTGTAACCGGTCCCTTTCAACTCGTCTCGTCACGATCTTTCACATGGTATATATATCTTGACTATATATTGCTCGGATTAAATTTTTCCATTTTTGATAATTTTGAGTTATTTTAGTTTTATATTTAAATTTTTCAATCCGACCGTTAGATCGTAAAATAAACCTCATATTTGTGATATACTCGTGAAAACAAAAATTTTGATATATATATTGTCTGTATTTGGTGATGGGCAAGAAAATCTAAATCTAACGGCTTAGATCGTCTCGTTTTACGTGCCGGGGGCCTGAGTTCGGCCCGAGTCCGAATCGATTGAACTATATGTCTAACCTAGTATTTTTGGATGCTCCGAATTCAGTGGTGAAGTCCGTTTAACGATCTGAAGCTCCGATTGAAAATCGAGTTTTCAAACTTATCGATCAAAGGCTCGAAAACGATGCCCGACCTTCCAAACGATACCCAAATAATACAAAACTTTCTCCATAGCTCTGTAGCACTATTTGAATACTCAATTGAGGTAGGGATTCAATTACCAAATTTTATACATGCTTTAATTTGAAAATTTTCATTATAACTATTTTGTGAAAATTATTAGATTATGTTGGGATTGGACTGTATGAATTTTATACACATTTTTATATTATGACCATGGGGTAAAACAGCGGTGTGTTGCCTATGTATAGTAATTCCCAGAATAATACCAAATTGAAGTTTAAAGCATTGTTTGATTATGTATTACATGGTTATTATGCATATTTTGTTACATATTGTACATACCATAGGATCACACATGAGATACATCTTAGGTATTGCATTATTGTAGTAGGCAGACTAGTACACCCGCCTTCAGTGAGAGCCCGTAAATCCGTGCGGGGTTTTTCTGATTATCCCCATTCGGTAAGTGTAGGCATTCAATTACCCCTCCGATTCGGTAGGCTTAGACACATGGGTGTCCCTCCGGTTTCCTGGGATAGATATCAGGCAGAGTGTAATTAGTACACGTAGTATGAGTTACTCTAGTTCGTAATGTAAGGGTGCGAGCTCATGGGATAGGTTGATTTATGACATGTACAATCTTGCGATTTTTTACTTTGGTTTTGAAATTGTAATTATTCTGGATACCACTTGTTTATAAATTTGGTTTGTAAATGAATTTTGGAAAAGGCATTAATCATACAAGTTTCATAAAATTGTATCTATTCAAATAGGTGATTGAGTTTCTACTGAGTATTCTTATGCTCACCCTTTACTTCCTCCCATTTCAGGTATTGATCTATTTTGTGGTAATTATTCTAGTAGCCTGGCAAGCATGTTTGACATATGCTTGCAGTTCCAACTCTTTTCATTGGTTGGTTTGTACTCGGTATCAATTTTCCTTACCTAAGTTAAATTTATTTAGCCAATAGTAATATATTTACTGAGTAGATGTATGAGGATGATTTTTTTTTAAATCGAGTATTTAGAAAATAAAATGATTTTATGTAAATCATTTGAACATTGGGCCTAAGAGTTTAATTTGATCTGTTTCATTAAACTTCGTGAATTAATAAAAATTTTTAAACTAATTAATTAGGATTTTCTCTTATTTTAAAATGAAAAATTTTCTTAAAAATTTAAAATTGATATATAATATCATGATTTAAAAATTTGTCCAATCTCGTAATTTACTTACTTTTGAGTACTAAACTTAATTTCAACTACTTAAATTTTTCTGAAATTTTAGAAACTACTATTCATCACTATTTTCACTTAAAATTACTAAAAATCACAGTCTTAGATTTTCGGTCGTGCAATTTGTCATTATATCAGTCAGAAAAGTGAACCCAAGTGGCGGTGGTCATTTAGCTAAAGAGGTATCTGTGATAGAGCTCTCGTTGTTCTTATTATGGATTTGTGCATAAGTCATTTATATATCGTGTACTATTTTTTCCTTCATGTTTGTCGATAAGAATTAAATTAGTCATTTGTCCTTGTCGATCCAACATTATGATTTAGTCTAAAATTTAGTGTTAGCATGTCTTTGTAATTTGATTTTAGTATTGGATTCTTAATGAATTAAACTAAATTCTCTTTAATCAAAAAAAAGAAAAAGGAGAAGCAACTTATGATTCTCACTTTTTTAAAATCAAAATGAGCTCATATGTAATATTTTAAATATTATTGTTTGGATTATTTACTCTCTTACTCCTTGAACTATTGAAAAAAATATCATTTTGATCCTTAAATAAACTTTTATATTTGTCATATAGGTAATTGATCTTTTAAAGCTAATCTTTGTTAGTCCTCTTGCGCACATAATCCATTTTACCTTTCGATTTAAGTTATACTACTACAAAATAAACAATAATTAAACGTCACGTCTACCAAGTCGTTTATTACCAAAAACAAAGTGGAAAACATTCCATATCATATCATATAAAAGCAACGTGAGAGTGACATTCACATCGCTTCCTGTACAAGTAACACGGTTGGTTGTAATAACATGTTGCTTTTAAACAAGCAACGTTGGAATGATGTGGTAAAGCTACCACTTCATTGTAGAAGTAACTTGGAGCAAGCTTTTCCTAGTAGTGTTAAGGGCACAATAATTTCATATAAAAACCAAATTTAGTATCGGTCCTAAATTATTAAAAATAAAAAGTGAAAAACTTTCATTTTAATCACTTTGTATTGAATATTTGACAAAGAAAATGCTAAAAAGGACTGGAAGAAAACAATTTTAGTCGCTTCAATATGACTAAAACAAAAAATTTTAGGAACTTTGTACCCAAATAGACTTTATCAATACAGAGCTAGTTAGGGGAGGATTAATGTCACGACCTAAAACCCGGGTTAGTGACAGAAAGGGAATTTCACAAAGGTAAGAAATTCCTTAATTTATTTGAAAAGTGTCAAAAGTTCTAGTTTTTATAAAAACAGTCCATTTAAATAAAATGTTCGGAATTTCATCCCGTGAACCACTCCCACAGTTCGTATACACCACCAAACATAAATTAAACAATTTCTTAAAAACATAAAATTAATTAAAAAGAAACTAAACTCCGCATCATCATCATTCACAACAGATGTTTAATACCATAATGGCATGCATAAGTTTACAGACAAATTTGAAAGCAGTAATCTTGGTTCAATGCTAACACAAAAATCCAAACAGTCCAAAGACTATGACAACAAACTCCTAGCATTACCAAGAGGCGAACTGCAATCAGGATGACCTCTTACTCCTCTTGATCACCAAGATCGCACTGGACACCACCTGAAGAGGAAGGTAAGGGGGGGTGAGCATACAATGCCCAGTAGAAAAATAGTTACCTCGGAGAAAAATAGTTCAGTGATGGGAATCTCCTACATGGTTAGTTCAAATCCAAAACATACACACACATATATATATAATCCAAACCGGGAGCCAATATATATATAATAGTATAATAAAAACCATCACTCCATATGCACATGGCACAAATCAACTCATACCTATGAGCTCACATCCTCTCATTTGTGGGAACCCAGGATGATGGCACTAAGTGTACCTAGCAGCCTACCTAATACCTAAGCCCATACCCAGAGGGGACACCCATGTATCGCCTACCAAACCTGGAGGGGCAACCTAATTGCCTACACCTGCTGAATGGGGAAGTAATCAGAAGTAACAAGACCTTGCGCAAGTTTACGGACTTTCACTGACGGTGGGGCACGCAGCGCCACACTGTAAAACCCACGATGCTAACACAGTACTCATGTATGATCCTATGACACGTGCAATATAGAACTGAAGTGTAAAAACTACTGTACTCTGGTTTTTCAATAAAATATGCATAATAGGGTTTTATAGAAAAACGGGCAGCATAACGGCCTTATTTTTGATATACCCAAAATAACCTGCACACAGCAAATTCCCAGAGCAGTACAGTATATATCATATAACCAGATTCCATCACATATAATTCAAATCATTAAAAACACGCTTGTTCTCGTATGTTGCAGAAAATAAGTTTTAACTCAAAAACGGTATAAAACGAAGGTAACTAAACCCCTACCTCAACAGAATAGTGAAACCACGCTATTAAGTCCTTAAGGTGTCGTTGACGATCGCCCGGAGGGTCGGGAACCAATTCCAAGCCCTCGATCGTCCTCGTACGAAAAATCAACTTTCTCACCGGAGCTTCAATTCCACAAACGGACCTCTTCACTGAATTCCTAGCACCCAAAATAGCTAGGTTAGGCATATAATTTGTCCAATTCAGGTCTGGGTCCATACCGGACCGGTGGCACGCAAAACGAGACAAAATCTCGACCGTCCGATCTCGATTTTTTGTGCCGATCACCGAACTACACAATATATATATATCAAACTTCTCCATTTTCTGAGTACATTCCAAAAATGAAGTTAAAATTACAATCCAATAGTAGGATCGAGAACAACACCCAACAACTCGAAATGACCAAAAATGGCAACTTTCAATCCGGGCAAAATGGAGTTGAGATATATATACCTTGATGATCCTTGCGAGGAGACGAATCCAACGAGACTGGTTTGAGGCCGAAACGTGGCCGGAATCGTCGTCGGTGGCCGAAAATCCAATTCGGCCGCTTTCTCTTCTCCGACGACGGCGAGCTTCTAGGCGGCGTCTGGCGGTCGGGATCGGCACAGGTGCGGTGCTGTGGAGCGTCGTCGGCGGCTCCTGCGACTGGGCGATGGCGAGTGGCAGCGAGCGGTGGTTCTGCGGCAGCTCGGCCGAGAGAGAGAGAGACGAGCGAGAGAGAGGGAGGTTTCGGGGGAGGGAGGAGAGAGAAGAGAGAGAGAGGAGAAAAAGATGTGCACGTGGCCCAATCTTATAGGGCTGTGCAATTTTTCAAAAATTGCACATAAGTCCCCAAAATTTCAAATCTCTATCAATCTAGTCCTCCAAAATTTACAATTTAGTCCATCTAAACAAAACTTTTGCAAATTAATCCCCACAATATTTTATCCGGAAAATTGGTAAAATGTCCAAATTACCCTCGAAAATTCTGGGTTTTTACATTCTCCCCTCCTTATAAGAATTTCGTCCTGAAATTCAAAATACAAGTGAAGGTTTCATCACAATACAACTTCTAACTAAAAGTTAAACAAATGAGGGTACTTCTCGTACATCTCTGTCTCGAGTTCCCAAGTAGCCTTGTCCTCTTTGTGATGTTCCCAAAATACCTTGACAAGTGGTATCTCTCTGTTGTGAAGCACTTTCAACTCTCTAGCCAATAAACGAACAGGCTGCTCTTCATAGGACACATCCTCTTGGATCGGTACATGCACGTACTGAACAACATGAGATGGGTCCGGCGTGTACTTCTTCAACATCGACACGTGAAAGACATTATGCACGTGACCCAACTGTACAGGTAGATTCAAGCGATAAGCCACTGGTCCAAGTCTCTCGGTGATCTCAAAGGGACCAATATACCTTGGAGCAAGCTTACCCGTAACTCCAAATCTTGTAACACCTCGCCTTGGAGTCACTTTCAAGAATATAGAATCACCAGTATCGAACTCTACCTCACGCCTCTTCGGGTCAGCATAACTCTTCTGGCGACTCTGAATCTCTTTGATTCTCTCTTGGATATCCTTGATCTTCTCAGTAGTCTCTTCAATCAATTCAGGTCCGAGACTAACATGCTCTTCTGGTTCTGCCCAACACAAAGGCGATACACGGCCTCCCATATAACACTTCATATGGAGCCATACCCACACTGGTCTGGTAACTGTTATTATAAGCAAATTCCACCAAAGGAAGATGATCATCCCAGTTCCCACCAAAATCCAGTTTGCAACAACGTAGCATGTCCTCAAGAATCTGAATGGTCCTTTCAGACTGACCGTCTATCTCAGGATGGTGAGCTGTACTGATATCCAACTGTGTACCAAACGCTTTCTGCAAGGCTCTCCAAAACTTAGAAGTAAACCTTGGATCTCTGTCAGATGCTATACTTGAAAGCACACCATGCAAGCGTATAATGTTCTCCACATACAGTCTACTGAGCTTAGTAAGAGAGTAGACAATCCGGATCGGTATAAAGTGAGCACTATTCGTTAAACGATCGACTATCACCCAAACTGCGTCGTTCTTCCTCAAGGTCTTCGGCAAACTAGTCACGAAGTCCATCGTGATCTTGTCCCATTTCCACTCCGGAATTGGCAACGGCTGAAGTAATCCAGCTGGCCTCTGGTGTTCAGCCTTGACTTGCTGACAAGTCAAACACTTAGCCACAAAAGTAGCTACATCCTTCTTCATTCCTTTCCACCAATACTGCCGTTTCAAGTCTCGGTACATCTTGGTACTGCCTGGATGTACTGCGAACCTTGATTTGTGAGCCTCTGTTAGAATAGTTTCTCGAAGATTAGGGTCATGAGCTACAGCCAACTTCCCATTGAAAAGCAAAAACCCTTCCCGGTTAGTGCTCTAACCATCTAACTGTTCACCATTTCGAAGTCGGTTCCAGGTTGTCCTCAACTCCCTGTCTTGCCATTGACTCTGCTGGACAGTCTGGAGAAGAGATGGTGAAATTACAATGTTGCTCAGGTAAGCCACGTCTTCATTCTCGAAGTACTGTAAGTTGTAATCACCAATCGCAACTGAGTTTTTCCAATCTTCAAACACCAGTGCAGCTAGTGCACCACGAGGCTTCCTACTCAGTGCATCGGCTACAACATTGGCCTTACCAGGATGGTACTGTAGGTCAAAGTCATAATCCTCCTTATACTCAACCCATCTTCGCTGTCTCAAGTTCAAATCCTTCTGAGTAAAGAGATACTTCAAACTCTTATGATCGGAGAATATGTCGAACTTCACACCATACAAGTAACATCGCCAAATCTTCAAGGCAAAGATCACTGCTGCAAGTTCCAGATCATGAGTGGGATAGTTCCTTTCATGTGGCTTCAACTGACAGGAAGCATAAGCCACTACTCGACCATTCTGTATCAAGACGCATCCCAAACCCATATTTGAAGCATCGGTATACACCATATAAGGCTCGTTACTGTCAGGAACAGTAAGAACAGGTGCGGTGGTCAAACTCTGCTTCAATCTGACAAAACCTTCTTCACTCTCGTGATCCCAAACAAACTTGACGTCCTTCCTGGTCAACTTCATCAAAGGCAAAGCAATCCTCGAGAAATCTTGCACAAAACGACGGTAGTAGCCTGCCAATCCAAGGAAACTACATACCTCTGTTACATTTCTTGGTCTTTCCCACTTCAGAACAGCTTCAATCTTAGCGGGATCGACTGAAATACCTCTGTGAGAAATCACATGACCCAATAACTTCACTTCTGACATCCAAAAGTCACACTTCAATTTCTTGGCGTACAACTGATGATCTCTCAAGGTCTTGAGTACTATCCCCAGATGTTCAGCATGCTCTTCTTGAGTCTTGGAATACACCAGGATATCGTCAATGAATACGACCACAAAACGATCCAAAAACGGCCTGAAAATCCGATTCATGAGATCCATGAAGGCTGCGGGTGCATTCGTTTAACCAAATGGCATCACCAGAAACTCAAAGTGACCATATCGGGTTCTGAATGCTGTCTTCGGTATATCATCCTTCCT
>JXTB01000302.1:236930-275128 GCA_002914805.1 Parasponia andersonii
CACTAATTCAGTAGGTATTTTTTTTTTTTTTACCTATGCATAGATATCAATTTAGCTAATAAAAATTTAGTATGCACATTTTTTTATTGTAAAAAATAAGAGAGAGAAAGAACATTAATGATGCAGGTCTTTTCATGCACTTCATTGTAGCCATTGGATCACCATTAGATGGTGATCCAACGGCTAAAAAAAATATACCTATGCAAAGGTAAAGAAAAAAAATACCTATTAGATTGGCAACCATATATATATTGACTATGTTTAGTACTAGCATGAAAAATGAAATTTGATGCTCATATTTGCTTTGTTTTACGTGCTATAAGGTTGGATTTTGACCTGAGCCCAAATTGATCAAGTTATATATCTAACCTAGCTAATTTGGGTACTAAGAATTCAATAGTGATACATGTTTCTCCACTTAAGACTCTATTAGAAATTTGATTTTTCAAACCAAATAATTGAGGGTTCAAAAATGACCCTTAACCCTTCAAACGATCTCCAAATGACATCAAATACTCTCGATAGTATTGTCATGCTGTTTAGTCACTCGTTTGAGGTAGGGATTCGATTACTTGATCTTTTAATGAGTTTAATTTTAATTTTAATTTCTATTTTCACATATTTTAAATAGATATAGAATTTTGTGAATTATTTGATAAAAATGTGTTTATATATGTTGACATAATTTAATATTTAAACTGTTTGGGATGCACATCACACTGTTTGGTATATCAAAATATCTTGTTTTTTAATTATTTTCTTCAGGAACTAGACTTTATTGACTTTGATGAAAATGATAGTTATATTGCCGAAATTTATATAAAACCCAAATTAAACGAGAATTTAGTTTTGAGAACTAAATTTGATTGATTACAAACACTACATGGTCAAGAAATGGTACATATTCTCATATAGTATTGTATGAATTTATTGCACCTATGCACCCGACGAACTTATGGTACCCCTTTCAAGGTACTCGGACTTACGGTACCTTATATAAGGTACTCGAACTACATATATAATACTCACGATCACCAACTCAGGTGACTTGGATATAGTAAACATGTGTAGTTACTTATTTGGGTAGCTCACACAATATTGTATACTTACAATCACTAATATTTCGTGGTTTTGACATATCATTGATTGTATTACTTGTTATGTGCTTCACTTGAATAGATATGTATTAGTTTTGAAGTGGTGTTTAATATTAGTTTGGAATGTTTGAACCTTTGGATAATGATTTTATTTTGAGACTATGTTTTACAATTATTTGGAATAATTAAACTTTTGGAAGCTGAATTTGATTTGAAATAATGTTTTACAATAGTCTGAAAGATATAAACCTTTGGATAGTATTTTCAATTGGAATCTAAAAATTGTTTGAATATTTACTGACAATACAGGACTTTGAAAGTAAGTATTTATTTTAGTCAAAAACTATAATTGGATCTCTACTAATCATGCATGTACTCGCCCCTTACTCCTCCCATTTTCAGTTATATGTGTATTTGAGATATTTCCATTATTAGACAAGCTATTATATCTGTATCTATATCATATTTGATTCTTTTTACTCGTTTAAATATTTAGCCATATTTAATATTATTACTAAGTAGATGTATGCACACATTTAATACTACAAATTTGAATACTTAGAAATATAAGAGATTTTATTTAAATTATTTTTAGACATTGGACCGAAGGTTTAACTGAAACTTATTATACGAAAAAAAAAATTAGTTTAGCAATAACTTGTTTAGTTAATTAATTGGAATTTCTCTAATTTTTTAAGTGAGGATTTATTTTGAGAAATTTAAATAGACGAGTATTTTCCTAATCTTTGAAATTTACTTACTTTTGAGAACTAAAACTTAAAAATTCTAAGTACGTGATTTTATTAAAAATTTGAAAATTTTGTTTATTACTATTCCAATATAAAGTTACTAAATATCACGGTCTTAGCTTTCCGGTCGTGACAGAAATTGTATCATAGCTTCGGGCTTCAGATCTATTTAGGATCTTACCTGTGATATTTTGGTATTTAAAAGAGATTTTTGAAAAAGTGTTTGATTAATACCTCATACATCACTTAGAAATTGGCTAAATATATTATCTTTGCCCCTATTCATTCCAAATCCTTCATAAATCTCTCAAGTGGAACTCTAGCACTCTTGGGTTGGTAATTTTCCTAAAAGCTTCGATCTCAGAAGTGTTGAGTTAACCTGAGACTAAGGAACTTTATTCCCTTGTTGAATTCTTCGATTTAAATAGACATACATACTTGTACTCCTATGTCCACTTGGGTAGTAAGTTATGCGTGAACCTTATAAGTTCTATGGTAGTTATCCCGTCCTTGGTATCCTAGATACCTCAGATTAGGATGTGAATTAACTTCATTAGTTTTGGTATGCTTTTAATTACTTGGATCTAGTAATTGGTGATTGGTGTTTATATTGAAAGTTTCAAATTAATGACAACTTTTTGTATGAGATATTGCTCGTGGATTGACTAATTGGTACGATATATTGAGTTTGGTTAACTATTGTATTGCACTAGTTTTGTCAAACTTATTTTTGTGACCCTTAAATATGAAATTTTGGGATTTTTGAGAATTCGGTCAAACTTAAAACCTAGTTAATTAGTTTTGAAATTTTTGGAAATATCAAGTTAACAATTTTAGTTTTGAATGAGATAGACATTTGTATTTAACTAATGTATCATCTTTATTTTCAAAGGAATCACATACGTCTTAATTTTAAATAACGATTTGGTGTATGTAATTCATGTTTTTCAAGGATTGTCTTCTTTAAAAAGTAATAGTGGCACTTTGAGTCTAAGGTTTGTGAAATTATCAGAATTATAAAATTTTAATAATTGCTTGTCTAAAAAATTAGTTGTCATACTAGTAGGATTTCATTGCATATTCAATGATAGAAGTAAAAAAAAATAGAGATATTTTAAATCAAGTAAACTTTTCATAGTGTAAATTTTTAAAGTATTCTTCTAGTTTTGAATTTAGATTATATTCATGCTAAACATTCTCCAACTTCTACTTGGTATTTGATTTTGAATCTAAGGATGGCTTTGGAAAATTGATTTATAAATGACTTGGACTTAAACATGAGATATTTTTGGAAAGTTAGTGTGAAAACTTTTTGCAATAAATTTGTATTTCTAAAGAAACTCATAGTGTGACTTAATAAGGTATACATATAAATTCTTGAAAACTTGTGCATATGGTTTTAAAAGTCAAACTTATAATATCTTATTAGAAGAATTTTGTTGAGTAAAATTAGTTTTGCTAATGAGTTTGAAACTTTGTATAAATAGAGAAATTTTATATTTTGAAAACTTAGTTTGAAAATTTTGTGAAATCTTATCGTTATGACTTTACGTGCCTTGCTGTATGGAAGTGTTTATTCTTCCAAACTTCTCATTATATATGCGACTTATCTTATTGAGATAAGCATGATATTGGTGTTCTTTAGATTGTTAATTTGGTTAATAGATAATTTTGCATTGGTTAAATAAGTCAAGTTGTATTCACTTTGCATTATTTATTTTAATTGGATAATTGAGCACTTGTGTGGTTGATTTGGTTTGATATCCTAAGTATTGGAACTCCTGATATTGGTGGCTTTCGATAATGTCTCATTTGAACTTGGAATAAAAAATATTTTGGTTTTGAATTGCTAAACCTTGGAGAGACTTAAGTGGTGTACAATGGCATATTGCGCTTTTCTTTAAAGATTCTTTTGAACTTTTGAATTCATAGAATTTTTGCATATTACAAATTTGTTGGCTATATAAAAAGGTTATTTTCTATAGAGATACTCTACAAGATGAGTGAGGTTAAAAAACAATAAATTACACTTGACATACTCTATTATTTTTTAAAATGTTTTATAGGTTCTTCTTATTTTTAAAATATTTTCCAAGAAAAAAAATGTTTTTAACAAAATTTCCAAAATATGGTGACTTCAAAGTTATAAAACTCAAATAATGCCTCTCTAAAACATCATCTAAAGTTTTTCACTAATAAAAAATTATAGGAAATTATTTGCATAATATAATTTGTCCACAAAAAGAAGTTATACTTTTAAATCTATTGAAGAGACGTGTTTGAAAATTTTTGAAAAGCTTTGGGATTTTAAAAAAAATTCTATTATGTTTAACTATGATTTTAAAAAAATTGACATATTTTAAGTGCTTGATAGTTTAATTAGTAAACTATATATCAAGCGAGAAACTCTTCTTGTTCTACTACTTAGTTTAAAAAGTGGAATTGCAAATTGATTGATTAATTATGAGAAGATTCAATCTTGTCAATGTATTCTCTCTCAGTGTTAATGAATGGTACTACATGAGGTACATTACTTGTGTTGACTTTTGGGAATTTTCAGAGACTATAGTTATAATCTGTTGTAGATTAGAGTCCTTATCAAGTTTGTTACTATTGAGTTCAGTTTGTAACTCATTACTTGATTTGAGATGGATCCAAGTATCATTATGGTGATAGTATTTGAGATCAGTTACTCATGGATATGCTTAGAGTATTGTTAAACTCTTACTATTATATTTTCAAAAGGAATACTTAGAGTTCAAGTTTATTTTACCTATGGCTATGATGGAACCTTATTATGAACTAGTGTAATATTCCTATATGCTCCTGATAGTTGTGTTGCATGTTTTCAAAAATATTTTTAAAAGAAAATATTTTTGATTTAAAAATAAATTGAGGTTAGATGAGAGACATATTGGAATAATGTCCTATAAAGCGGTTTATTATTTAGACATTATAAACAATATTTATTGGATTATTTAGTATCTATATATTATTAATAAATTCCATGTTATGAATTTCTATTTCATTTATGTCCCATTGATATACATGTGATGTGTATGTTTATCTTATGCAAACATCTAAAAGATTCCAAGACATGAAATGAGTAATAAAGAATTATTCGCATGATGAGTTCATATGTGGGAGATATTATATTCTTTATTTCATTATGTCTAAATTAAATTATTCGCATTCTGCATATTGAAGATGGAATACTTTACTATGCCATAGAATGTAGTATTGCCTATTTAATTAATGAAGTCTCTAATTATTGAAGTGAGTCTTCGGATAGAAACACTAGTGTGTTATAAGAAAGTTATAACAGCATTGAGCAGGACCTAATAAATTAGAATTTAAGGATAAGTGTCGTAACTCAAATTTTTAATTTTACTAATCTAGCACTATTGTAGAAGACCTTAACCCTAGTGATTAACAAACCTACTTTCATGTGTTTTGTCTTTTTAAAGGACTAGTTCCGATTTATAGTTTGAACTCCGGTATCTTAGAAGATATATGAAATGTGTAGAACGTTTTTCATGATGAACACCATGCATATGATATCACTTTGAATTTTTTCAAGTACTTGGATAATATAAACCAGGGCCCCAGTATTCACTATGTAAATTTGACTGTGTTGGTATAAGCAGATACAAACATCATAGTCAACTATTATCCATTAGATGAAAAATGATAACTCAAATGTAAATATGTACTAGAGGCGTAATATGATAATTTTACCCTACTAGTATGACATTACATTGGGGGTATGTCTACAGGTATAGTATATGCTAAATAGATCAAGCTAATTAATTATCAATAAGCTTCACAGAAAAATAAATGACATTTAGTCCAAGAGTTCAATTTTGGGCCTATAGTGGTGTGCCCTAATATTAATGGACAAGGCCTAATCATAATTAAGAGTTAATTATGATATTGGGTATATAGTCTATTGGAGTTTGGGCTTTATGGATCCATCTGGTCCCCTGTCTAGCTCAAATTAAAACCCAATAGTTATTTGATGATCAGTTGAGCCCAACAAGCCCAATAAGCTCATTAGGGTTTATTAATCTCGTTATAGTTAAGAGAAAAGTTCTCTAAGAGTTCAATATTGGGCCTATAGTGGTGTGCCCTAATTTTAATGGACAAGGCCCAATCATAATTAAGAGTTAATTATGATATTGGGTATATGGTCTATTGGAGCTTCGACTTTATGGATTCATCTGGTCTTCTGTCTAGCTCAAATTAAAACCCAATAGTTATTTGATGATCAGTTGAGCCCAACAAACCCAATAAGCTCATTAAGGTTAACTAATTTCATTATAGTTAAGAGAAAAGTTCTCTAGCAACTATATACAAGTGTTACTCGTGAAACACTCCCCAGAGAAGAGAGTTTCACACGCATAACAAAGAGAGAGAGAGAGAGCAGAGAAAATTGGCCACCACTAGGGATTCACTGTCCTTAGTTTTTCGGCCATCCCGGAGAAATCGGTTCGAGGAGATTGTCTTCTTATTCATTTGCAGATCTCTTTATTAGGAATCAAGAAGATGACCACCCACCGGATCAATCAAACGGCTTTCGAGAATAGGCGAGAAGGTTGTGGAGCGAATCCGAATATTGTTCTTGTCTAGTTCAAGAGTTCATTTATATTAGATCACGATTTGAAACGTTTTATAAAAGGAAAAATTTTAAACGACCAATTCAGCTGCGTTTCTTGATTTTAAAAAACTATGGTATTCTTGAAAATGATTTTATGAAAATATTTTAAGAAAATTTATTCCAGCTAACACCAACAAGACACACGTAGTTACAGAGATAGCTTATTCTGTTAAAACCTTGTTTCTGAGGCAATATAGTATTGTTACTGATTTTACTTGTATATTAGATATGGGCACCAATCCAATAGGTATTTTTTTTTACCTTTACATAGGTATCAATTTGACCAATGAAATTTTGTCATGCATATTTTTTTATAGTAAAAAGTAAGAGAGAGAAATAGCATTAATAATGCACGTCTTTTTATGCACCTTATTATAACCGTTGGATCACATTTAGAAGATGATCAAATGACTAAAAAAATTACCTACACATAGGTAAAAAAAATACCTGCTGGATTGACAACCATTAGATATTGAGCCATTTCTATATGACTTTCCCTTGTACAAAAGACTTAAGAAGTCTTTAGAAGTGATTGATAATTTGAAATTATTGTTATAATCCTATGTTAGGCAAAGAGACCTAGAGAGCCTCGAGATTTAATTGTGGTTGGAGTTGATACCTTAAGATATTACCTTAGGTAAAAGACTTGGAAAGTCTTTGGGCTATACTTGTTATGTAGATACTTTTATTTTATATACTTGGACTACAGTGGTTAACCTATAATTCCTTGTTGGATAATATCTTATGTTGGAGAGGATCTTGTTAGAATCCTTAGACTCAGTGATTGTTTAGGACTAAGATTTTAGCTGTAGACAAATGGAATGACAAATGGAATTATCTTATTATGTTATTGATTTGGTATAGTATGGAAACGATATTGTATGTACCTTACATTTGATCTACTATATTATCTTGGTACCTAACAATCAGTATTTTAGTTCTAGAAGTCTTGTGTTTTTGACTTCTATTTCTAATTATTGTTATTTCTTTTGTGACTACTTATCTACATGAGGATATTGTTTTCAATCTTGGTGTTGAGCTCTTATACTTAATGATGAGCGATCTCATGATTTTATATCTCTTGTCCACCTTCTTATCACATGCCTTTGTGTAGCATTGGTATATTCATAAAATTCTAACACTAGGTGCAAAGTGTGTATTACACACTTCATGATTTACCTAATATTTGGTTCGGTACTTATCAATTATGTGATTAAGTATGCACTCTCCTTTAAGCATTATTCCTTACCATTTTACTTATACTTCATGTTGTGCTTGAATTTCGAGACGAAATTCTTTTAGGAATAGAGGGATGTAAAAACCAATTTTTATAAGGACATTTTTTACTTTTGCCCTAAAAAAACAGATTATATATAAACATATGTCTTTCTCTCTCCATCTCATAATTTTCTTTCTTCCTCTCTCTCTCTTCGAAGAACACGGCTAAATCGGGTCTTCCTCTGATGAAGCTGCTCTGACACTCAGTGGCTACCACCATTACCTGGGAATGAAGCATGCCTCCTCAGAAGCTTGCTGCAGAAGTCTCGGCATCACTAGAGTCGTCAATCGCCAGCGACGAGAAAAAAGGCCTCGATGAACTCTTGACCGTCGATAATGATTTCAACAACGGTTGGGCCCAAAAGCGGTCGCACTCAACTCATCTTAACATGAGAAATCTAATGGTATACATACCACAACTCGAAACTTCCCTAATTTAGTTTCGCTATTTTTGACAATTTTGAGTTATTTTAGTTTTATGTATTGACTTTTAATCTGACCATTAAATCATCAAACGAACTTCATATTTGTGCTCATGAAAACCTAAATTTGATATATATATTGACTATGTTTAGTAACCGGCATAAAAAATGAAATCTAACAGCTCAGATTTGCCTCGTTTTATGTGCAACGAGGTCAAGTTTCAACTTGAGCCTGAATTAGTCAAGTTATATATGTTTAACCTAACTACTTTAGATACTAGGAATTCAGTGGTGACGTCCGTTTCTCCATTCAAGAGTTCGTTAGAAAATTGAATTTTCAACGGTTACCAATTGAATTTTCAAGACTCAGACATAGTACACATGTGCAGTCACCCATTTGGGTAGCTCACACAATATTGCATACTTATGGTCACTAATCTTTAGTGGCACAGACATATCATTGATTATATTGCTTGTTATGTGCTAGACTAAAATAGATATGTACTTATTTTGATGTGATGTTTTACAGTAATTTGGAATGTTTGAAAGAACCTTTGGACAATGATTTTGTTTTGAGATTATATTTTACAATGGTTTGAAATGTTTGAACCTTTGGAAGTTGAATTTGATTTGAAATAATGTTTTTCAATGATTTGAATGATATAAACCTTTGGACAGCTATTTTAGTTGGATTTCTAGAAACTTTTTGATTATTTATTGACCCTACAAGATTTTGAAAGTAAGTATTTATTTTAGTCAAAAATCTATAATTGGATCTCTACTGAGCATTCATATGCCAAGCCTCCAACTTCCTTCTACTTTCAGATATTTGTGTATTTGAGATATTGGTCTTGGTAGTTAAACAAGCTATTTGATTTGTACCTGCAATCCTGTTCTTATTACCTAGTGAGTGTTTATATCATTTCTGATTCTTTTTACTCGTTTAAATATTTAGCCAAATTTAATGTTCTTACTAAGTGGATGTATGAATGTATTTAATAATACAAATTCGAGTACTTAGAATTATAAGGGATTTTATGTAAATTATTTTTAGATGTTAGACCTAAGGGTTTGACTGAAACTTATTATACCAAAAAAATTTATAATTTAACAACAGCTTTTTTAATTAATCAATTAGAATTTCTCTAATTTTTAAGTGAAGATTTTTCTTGAAAAATTTAAATACTTATTTTTGAAGACTAAACTTAAAATTTATAAGTACTTGATTTTATTGAAATTTTAAAAATTATTATTTTTTATTATAATTTCAACATAAAATTACTAAGTATCATGACCTTAGATTTCTGGTCGTAAAAATATTAACATATATCGATATATCCGTTTATTTATATATATATCCTATAAATACATATCGGCGTATCCGTGTATATAAATATAAATATATATATATATATATATATATATATATATATATCCTACATATGCATATGGGTTGTGATGTGATACGAGGTCCCATCAATGTTCCAAAGTTGTTCGTATAGTTTCCGTTGTAAAAAATGTGGGATCAACCTTGGTTATTAATTACAAAAATATTAAGGCAATAAGAACTTTTCCTTATTAATTCATAATTTCATATCGGTGCATATTACTTTTGATATCTTTAACCGTTGGATTCCTATCTCAGAACGAGAATTAAATTCTTTCTTTTGTATATGAACTCTTAGAAAAGATGACCTCGCCGCTGTTCCCTACATGATACTTGGACATGTATTATGGTACTTAGCGTGTCCTCATATAATTACTCATCATACGTATTAGAGTGGTATTTAAAATACTACTTTGAACAAAATTATGTGGTTGGATTATCATTTTTCAAAAAGATGCTAACTACCGTTTTTTTTAAAATTTCGTAGATATCTTCTTTACTCAACCTTTTTTTATTTTCTCTTTAAAGAGAAAAAGAAAAAAACATTAGTAGTGGCAAGGAAATCAGGAGAAGATACTTTCATATTTGGTCAATATGTTTCTTTATTCTTTTTCTCTATTTCGTACATTTTGGCACAGTATAAACTGGAGAACGTGTGTTTCTCTAATTGTGCTTACAACAAGGTTTGGAAGAAAGACAAAATTAAGTTGAGAGATTGAAAATTCCTTTCTTCCTCTAAACCTTGATCCCATATTATCTCTCAGCTTCTTTTTTTCCCCCTTTTTCTACGTGTTAATATTATACCCCAAAAAAAAAAATGGCCGGGATAACAATGAAGAGTGAAGACCACATTTTGAGTGTCAACAATATTAATGCTGATTTCATCACCAACAAAGACTCAGCCAATACTCCTATCCCCGTACCTCTCATGCACAAGGTGCCTACGGCTCAAGACTTCTTTTGTGGTCATTATTCATCTTTTTCTATACAATATATCATGTATTAAACTTTTTGTGACGCTCTGAACATTTCATTTTTATTTTATTTCTAGTTTTGTTGGTTTAATTGGATAATTATTACAGCTGATCGCGGAGCTATTTGGGACGTACTTCTTTGTATTTGCTGGTTGCACGTCAATCCTTGTGTTTAAGGACAGGGATCAGGTGATCACTTTCCCGGGGATTGCAGTAGTTTGGGGACTGACTTTGATGGTCATGATTTACGCCGTTGGCCACATCTCCGGTGCCCATCTCAATCCTGCCGTCACCATCGCTTTCGCAGCTGTCAAGAGATTACCATGGAAAGAGGTATGACTTATAGGTCATGCAAGAAGTACGTAATATACCTTGCATAACATGCGTCTTCTAATTTAAACCAAAAAAAGCGAAAGAAATGAAGAGAAAAACAGTTTTTTTTTTCTTATTAGAGAAAGGTTATTCTTCTAAATATAAAAGGATCTTGTTACATTTTATATTACACATTTGGTAGGATTAAAGTAATTCTCTCATGCGTGTGAATTTGAAAGATCCTTTAGATAATTACGATTAAGCATGGATAAGCGCGTTTGAATTAACTCGTGCAAATGTTGGTTAATTATAGTTAAATGATCTGTTTGAGTAATTGTTAGGAAATCATTATAAGGATACCTTTGCTTTATATGTACAATTTAATTAAAGCCGTAAATCCTCTATATTTATGTGAACGTAAATAAATAAATAATTTCGATAACTATGCATTATGTTACGTTTGAGTAATATTATAAGTACCAGTAATAGTGCACAATACCATACGATAAGATGTATGTTAGTACGTGATTCTAATTAATAAATTAGGTTTATAACTATAATTATATAATTAGTAATAACAGATTGATAAATTATGCAATGTAGACCTTACTGCATTACTTTTATGCTTTGGAGCATGGATGAATATGGCACACGTCAAATCTTAAAATTTTACTGTTATTTATTATGTTTTTCCTCATTCACTGATCAAAACATTAATTTCTAGTAGTATTGTAAATATTGTTGGTGTAGGTTCCAGGTTATGTAGTTGTTCAAATCATTGGAGCAACGTTAGCAAACGGTACCCTGCGGCTATTATTTTTAGAAGGCAAGCACGACCACTTCGTTGGAACAGTTCCTTCAGGCTCCGATTTACAGGCTTTGGTTGTTGAGCTTATTATTTCCTTTTACCTCATGTTCGTTGTTTGCGGCGTTGCGACTGATAACAGAGCGGTACGTATACTTTAATTCATTATTAATTCTTTTTTCATTCTAATTCACGTGGAATATTATTTGATACCTGATTTGAGAATATTATCTACTTCACTTAATTTAAAATTAACTTGTTTAATGTTTTCCTAAGAGTCGTGAAACCCATTTTTGAAAGAACATACAACATGGGACAGTAATAGGCTTTTTAGTCCCATCTGTGTTTGACAATATTGTATGGAATCTTACAATATTTATTTTTATATATATATTTTAAATGCAGATCGGAGAACTTGCTGGGCTTGCTATTGGATCGACAGTTCTTCTCAACGTGTTGTTTGGGGGGTATCTATAATTAACTTATTGAGATACAACTGGCAAAGAAAATATTTAGCTACATTATAAAATAAACAGAAGATAATTAAAAACTAAACACTTCTTAAGCACTTGCGTCTTCCATTCTTTTTTGTTCTTTCACAATATTCATGTATAGCTATCTTAATTTAAAGGGAAAAAAAAAAAAACTAAAGTCCTGGTTTCAATGGGACCTCCACGTACTAATCGATCATATATTCACATGTCAATTTTTGGATCCCTACTTAGAACACATAGACATGGATGATTTTACGTAATAACAATTCGTTGTTAAATATTAGGCGTCCAGGACACGATATATATTTAGCATTTTATTTTAAATTCCATTATTTTATGTATATGCAGGCAAATATCAGGGTCATCGATGAATCCAGCAAGAAGCTTGGGATCTGCAGTTGTGTGGAACAAGTACACAGGGATATGGATTTACCTTATAGCACCGGTAGTTGGGGCTTCAGCTGGGGCATGGGCTTACAACTTGATCAGACTCGACAACAAGCCAGTGCGTGAAATCACCAAGACTGGCTCTTTCCTAAAGGGATTTGGACGTAATTAATTAGATACAACTGATCTATATATATATATATATATATATATATATATATATATCTATTCTCTTTTATGTACCAAATATGGTCTTTCACTACGAGAGTTTGCGTGGCTGAATAAAAATTAGCAAAAGTGTTTTTAGGATATATATTTAATTTCCCTCAAGTTTTTAAGAACTTGTTTGATATATGGGGATTTTATTATATAATTGTTTATTTTAACATATTAATTCAATATTATTGTGTTGTTCATTTGATCGTGTTTGTATACTCTAATAGGGTTATTTGCAAAAAAATATCTTGAAATATTGTTTTTTTTGCATTCTGCTTATAAATTAACTAACAAATTTTTCACTAAACACAAAATCTGAATTAAGAATATTTTATTTATGCTTACTAATACAAAAAGAATTTATTAAAAATAACTTAAAATGTTTAGCACAAATCACCTAGTTTGTACAAAGGTACATATTTGTAAAGACTATATATGTGGAGATATAATTTTGTATAAACCAAAAGAGATAGTTTAAATTGCAAATGGTCATACCACATGGTTTTTTTTTTAATTTTTTACTTTTGCGGATATCACTATTCTTTTTTTTTCCTAAAAATGGGAAAGGAATTTATTATTGAATCAAATCACTGAATACAAATGAGCCAATCAACAAAGGAATATTATCAACCCAGACCGTATTTCAAGAATAATCAAAAGTAACTTTGGCCATGGGCCACTACATTACAAGAGTGAGGTATGTAGTAAGTGTTAGGATTTATGCCCTAAAAATATATGTATATTTTAGATATTTGCTGAATTAATAAAATGAGTAATTTTTATTTTAATTTATGCATAATTTGTATGCCTTTAAATATCAAAAAATCCTTAGTTTATTTATGTGACTATAAATTTAGTATATAAGTATTATATACATAATGATTAAATTTATCAATAATAAACTAAACATAGTCCGTAATAATTGATTAAAGTATGAGATATTTAATTAAATATTATTAGTACGGTCCATTAACATTGAGAATATAATAGTCTTATCCAGATTATTGATGTATTGATATCACAATAGAAGTAATTTATATAATTCAATTATATATTACTAGAGCAGACATAATTTCAATATCATATAAATTTTGTTAACTATTGAGAGTTCAAATAATGTCACTAGATAATCATATGCAGATCAATCTTAATCTTGAGTAGTTATAGACTCATATTTAAAATATTAAGTTGTTTAACATACTTATTAAAAGTTCATTTCCAAAACAGACCGAAATACTTATATCTTGAGAGTATGATGAGATCAATAGCTAGGAATGTAGCTTATAGATATGGAACCCATTTCTTCTATTAAGAAACTAGAAAGATGATTCCCTTGTGTATTGATTTAGGACTTGAACAATTTGAGTACTCAATTTATAATAGATTTATAAATTAATTGTTTAGAAGATCAATGGTACACAAAGATAAATATATAATTAGAGAGGTAAATGGAATATGACCTATCTCCAATTATGAATTATCTATAGAGGATTGAATTATATGTAAGAATTAAATCGATAGATTGTTCGATATTTTAAATTAATTTTGTAATTTCTAGAATACAGTTCCAGATTTTTAGCGGAGTAATACTATAGTTAATAAATTAGACAAATTAGTTAATTTTCATAATTTATTGGAACTTAAATTACAAGTCCATGAGTCTCCAATCCCACTTCTTACAAATATTAACTAAATATTACATTATTTCTACTNTAGTTTAATAAATATATATATATGGTGAAACCCTAGTAGAATATATTACGTATTATTTTTTACAGAGTCTCCATAAACTAGAGAAAAAAAAAAGAGAGTCTTTCTATTCTCTGTAAAACAAACTCTTGTAATCTCATGTGTTGAGAATATTGCAAATGCCTAAAGTATGAGTTTAAAAAATTGTACACAATGCCCACACGTTCATCCAGTTGTGCTTGAGATTTAGCTTGGAAAATCGTGGTTTAGAAGACAGAAAAGTTAGGATCTGCTAATAGGCTACAAGACGCATTAGATCTATTCTCTTTCTATGCTTCTATTTGCTATGAATTAATATTATATACTCATATAGTCAATTATTTTGAGAAAATTTTTTATTATTTCTGGATCAATCTTTCACTGTGAAAATAATTTTAAAAACCAGCAATTGGTACTAGAGTGGTTATATGAGTATATAGTATTAATTATTTGTATGCATGAGTAGGTATTGCATTATTTTTTATAAGTATTTGATGATAAATGGATGAGTTATCATATGATGGATGTATGGTAGGTTTTTAGTCATTAATTATATGGTTCCTTAGGTTTTAATATTTTGCAATTTATTTTGATTAGATCAAAATATGTAAACCCTAATTTTGGGTATAGGTTTTGTTGCATTTTTCTTTCTTTTTCCTTATAATGTATAAAAAAAGATGATGAAGATATTTTCATTTGAAGCCAACCTAATGCCTCAAAAAGAAAAAACTCACACAAAAAAAGGTTTTTTTTTTTTAAATATAATATATATATGTAACCCCTTAGGAATTCCTAGACTTACAACCTTAGTAGAATTATTATTAACAAACTTAGTGTCGAATTTTAGTAAGTTTAAGTTCGCAAATCCTTAAAATTATATGTATAGTATTATTTTAATGTTAAATTTTATAATGTGAGAAAACCATAGATATTCTTTGTTTTAACTTAGAAGTTCTAAGTTAGTTTTCCTAATAATAAATTAATTCTAAAAAAATTACATTATGTATATCAATATAACCTAGTTAAGAATGTAACATGTTTATATCACATTAAAAAAAATTATTACATTTTATAACCTAAAGTTAATGGTTGCACAAAAATAGTACCGTGCCATAATTTGAATAGCTAGGATTTAATTATACAAAGAATTAAGTAGACAAATCAATCTAAGAGTGGAAAATAAGTTGTAAAAAAAGATGAAGAGTAGTGAAGTTTTATCTTAGAGAGGTAATAACTTTAAATTAGTAGAATAAAAAAGGAAAGGGATAAAATTAGTGGGTAATTCTAAAAAAAGAAAATATAGACAAATCTAATTGCTAGCTTTTGTCTCTAAAATAATTCAAAAGGTAGAAAAAGGAAAATGATAATGGTCATAATTCAAAGTGGAAGACATAGACAAAACTTAAAAATAGCTTTTGTCTCCAAAATAATTCAAAAAGTATGAAAAAGATTAATATAGTGGAGACTTTCTTTGAGAGCTAGTGGTATTGGATTCCAAATAATTGAAAAAGAAGAAAGATTAGAGACAAAAGTAGTAGATAAGTGAAAAATAAAGTAAAAGATAAGGTAATGGAATAGTAAAACAAGATATATTGATAAAATTAGTAATAATGGTACTTGGATTATTAGATTGAATGTGAAAGTGTGTATTATTAGATACCTCCTATGGATGGCCTATAAATAGATCCTCCATTTGGCAATTGGAAATCCATACTTAACCTTCTAATTACTTAGCCAAACTATCTTCATTTCTCCAATTATCCTTTCTAAAAAAAAAAAAAAAACTCCTTCTACCTCACTTTTTTCCAAAATCTACAAGAGCTATAACATTTTACTCATCGACTCTAGAAATTAAGAATTTATAATTAAGAGAAGAGAGCACCTAGTTTTATGGCGGAGATGTAAGAAAAAATATTCAAGCTTAAAAGGTAAATATTCTCTCATCTTACTTATTGTGTGTTTAAATAGCTTTATAAAAGTATAAATTGGTAATAATATATTTGACCTACTTTAGATATTATATAGTTTATATTACATTTAGACTTTTTTTTTTGATTTCTTATGCCTCTAAATATGAATACTTCATAATAATAAAGACTAAATAATAATAATAATAATAAAATTAAAATGATTAAACACAAAAGTGGAAGATTTTTAAGTGTAAGACCCTAAAATAAAATATAAATGAAAATGAACCAAGCTTAATGATTTAGACTTAGATCCTTAAGAAAAAAATTTTACCCATTAAAAATGCTTTCCAAAAATTAAAGATGTTTGCTTAAAAGTTGAAAGGACTAAAATGCAAAAACTTATAGTATTTGGGTTTTGGGTCAAACGTGTAATTTTGACAAAATTTGGGTCGAATATGCGAGAAAGTTATTTTAGACAGTTTTAAGACTATATTAAAGTGTAAAAGAAAATAAAGGAAGAATCTTTAACAAAAAAATAAGCTATAACTCAATATTTACCATTAGAGGGTATAAATGTTAGAAATCTTAAGATTATGGGCAAAATATAATTTATAAAACTTGAAATTTTTGGTTGGAAATTTGGTATTAGAATATATAAAAAAGTTTATTTTAGATCTCTAATTAAAATAAGAAAATATTTAATTAAATTTAAGACATGAAATCAATTATAGGAAATAAAAAAATATATACTTCTAATTGTATTTAGCCTAAGTTTAGTTACGGGCCTAAAAAGTGTGATCTATACCTAATAATATTTAGCCTAAGGATGATTTTAGATTTTAAATCTGTGTAGTCATTAATGTGTTTGACTCACTTATCATATTATGACTCTTAATTATGAATAAAGAAATTAATCAAAAATAATTCAAGTAATTTGATGAAAAAAATATAACTAAGGAAACTTAACTAATTTAGGATGATATTAATCAAATCAACAACCAAAGTATTAATAGATTAAAAAGATCACTATGATAAAGGTTAAGGAGAATTAAATCTCATCCATCTAAATTAAAAGTATAAATTAGTCAATGAATATAACATGACATTGTTTCTCAAATATGAAGTTTTATGTTTAATTAAGACTGAGTCTTAGTTGTTTTAAGCTTACTAAGTAATTAGAAGTTTTTTTTAAAAAAATATAAGTCCACTTTAAATTACTCTAACAAATAGAGTATGCATATGTCTGGGCAAAACGTCGACCTAGATGTACTTAATTAACGAGTGGAGCTAAGACAATCATATTATAAAGTAAGTACAATTTTACCTATAGCATGGATGATTTGAAAATATGTTATGTTTGCAGTATGATATGTTTAAAATTATTTCATATGTTAACTTGTCTTTATTTTATTATTGTATGGCCTATGTATAATGTATGTTTATAAAGATATGTTTCATATGCTATAAAAATGATGTATACTTACTTTAAAATATTATCATGTAAAAATACTTCAGTATACTTGAACAAAGGAAATGATATGATAGTGGAATATAAGTTTAGGTTTATTGTTGAAGCATATCCACTCATATTAAGAAAAGACTAAATAAGATAAAAAATTTAAAAGTATCGTACCAATCTCTATTAGATGAGGATATCTGAGAAAAAATAAGACTGACCTCCCATAAGTGAGCATTCCCGAGGAAAAATATGTTAAGATTATGACCGTGGGTGTTTTTAGTTGGGTCGCTCTCCTGGTTCCCTATTCTATAGTGCACACTTGGTATGTATACCAGGGCCCATAAGAAAGATTGACTTTGTGATAAAGAATGAGATAAAATCATGATACAATATCTTATAATAAGGCATAAGATAATAATTTCATAAAACATCATAACTGGACTTTCATAAAAGATTGTTTGTTTATAAGTAAAATATTTTGTGAGAATTACATTATACTTGCTGAGCGAAAGCTCACATTTTATGAGTCTCCATACTATTGGTACCAAAGGAAAGAAATCTCTGATTTGATTGATAGGTTAGCTGGAATCAAGGCGGGAATAAATATGAGGGAATGCAATATTGCCATTAAAATTACTTCCGCATATGTTCTTATTATGAGACAAATGATTTCAATTATGTAAGCTTGATGTTATTTGAAAACATACTTATAACTTGGCATTTTATTTCGCAATGTAGGGTTTTATTAATCTGAACTTGAAAATGTATTTTAATTGAATAGAATTTAAATAAATATTTTTCAAAAGATCTAAAAGAGAAAATATTTTGATTTAAATAAATGCGAAATATAAGGAATTCTATCAAAAAGGCTTAAATTATCTTAGGAAAGCTTGAGACTTAAATGGTTCGTATGTGATCTCCCTCCATACCTGGGAGTCCTTTATAATTACGCATTATTTAAATCACTCTAATAAAAAATTTATAAACAAATTTAAATAAAGGTTACTTGACCATCGAAAAGTATTTTCCTTATTTTTAAAATTTAAGTAAATAGTAAGTTATGAATATAAATCTCTTCAAAAGAAATAAAAGTATTAAAAAAATTATCATAGATTTTCAGCGTCTAAATTTCTCTTTTTAAATAAGTAAGCTAAAAATGAAAGTAGTTAATAATTTGAAAAATCATGTCATTACAATATATATATATATATATATTAATATATGTTATATATAAAAATTAATATATATTATATAGATAAACGTATCTGGTCGTGAGATCAGGTACTTATGAAAATTTCTTTTAATATAATATATATATATATATATATATATATATATATATAGTTTACGTTAAAAAAAACTTAGCCTAGGATTAAATGATTATTTAGATAATTATATGAGTTAGGCTAGTTTTATAAAAGCATTTACATAAATATCACTTTTACATATATAATTTGTAAAAATACCAAAAGAAGAAAGAAGGCCAAAGAAGACCAACCGATAGCTTTCGGGTCTGTGTATCTTTGACTCTTTGTAATTTTATTATTTAATTGGGTTGTAATTTCCTAAGAGACCCGACCAAATATCATTATTATTTTATTTTATTGTTATATTATATGTGATATATATAATATGACCATGTATTATAACATGCCATTCATTATACCCACTAATAGTCACTTATAAATGTCATGCATACATGTTATATTCATGCTAAAATAGTTTAGTTAGAATATGATTAGTTTAATTAGATTAAATAATTAAATAGGAATAAAAATTGAATAATGTGATTTAAATTTAAGAGTTAAATTTTGGTATTATCAAACTTATTTAATTAAGGCTATCCTTATTAATTAGATTGATTAGATTAGTAAAATTATTCTTATAATAATAAATTTAGATTTTTAGAAAATCTATTAATAGATTAACCTAGAAAATTATATTAGATATAATAACTAGGTTAAATAAAATATTAGATGTTTATTAGTAAAAATATATAAGATTTTAAAATAATAAATGGGAGAGGGGTATATGACAATATATCCCGTGGTCTCTATTATAAATTAAGCATCGTGAAATTTAATAATAAGGCTTGATTTTGAAAAGATAGGATTTTAGACTATATTTCAAAATTGACCTACATAACAGTGACAATTTTGAGTTAAGTTGCTAGAATCTGAAATAGTAGGTCACACTCGTGAGGATATAATTAAATTGTTAATAGTATCTTGACCATAAAATGGTAATTAATAAATAAAAGAAAATATGAGATGTTTTGATATAATATTTATTAATTGAGAATTTCTCAATTTAATTAATAATTATGTGGCCTATCCTACGATGATACTTAATTAGAGAAAATTGAATTACTGTAGAATTAGTAAATAAGTTTATGTGTTTACTTACTTGTATCATACATCACGTTTATTATTCTGAATCCTTTATGATATTTATTTTTAAATATGTTGAATATTATTTTATTTATTTAATTTCAGCAAATATGTCAATCTCAAATCTCATTATCGCTTTACTCACAAATGAAAAATTAACTGCAAATAATTTTATCAAGTGAAAAAAAGTATGAATATCGTGCTTATTAGTGAAGACTATAAATTTGTGCTTACGGAGAAATGTCCTCTAAAACCCGGGCGCTAATGCTACTTGTGCTGCATGAAAAAACTATGAAAAATAGACTCATGCCAATAATAAAACTCACTATTACATGTTAACAGGCATGACCGACATGCTTAGAGCTAAGCACGAAAAGATGGAGGCTGCTTATGAGATAATAGAGTCTCTCCAGGACATGTTTGGGCAATATTCTAATCAATTCTACTATGTCGCCATTAAAAAGGCTATGAATGTGAAGATGAAGAGAGGAACTCTAGTGAGAGATTATGTTTTGAACATGATTAATTACTTTAAGGAGGCTAATGTTCATGGGGCTACGATCAATGACTGCACCTAAGTAAGTATGATTCTAGAATTACTCTCACATGATTTTCTTTAGTTTAAAAGCAACTGTGTTACAAATAAGTTGAATTATACAATGACTTAACTACTCAACGAACTACAAACCTTCGAATCGATATCGAAAAATAAAGGTAAAGATGATTTAGTAACTATTGCTGAAACAAATATTGTAAAAGAAAATCTCTCTACGTCTAAAAAAATAAGAAGAGGAAGAGAAAGGGTACCTCTAGATCTAAGTTTGAAAAGATCAGGAACAAAACTCTTTAGACAAAAAGCTTAAGGGAAAATATTTTTACTAAGAAGTTGAACGGCATTGGAAGAGAAACTATAATAAATATCTCTCTGAATTAAAAGAGAAGAAGAAAGGTGTTATGCTATAATGCATATATGTAAAATAACCGTCAGTCTACGGGTCGTAAACAAGTAATAAAGTAATAAGTATTATGTTGTCAATCTCACGAAGAATTGGGTATTAAATTATCATTAAGTACTAGAATTATCATGACTTAACTCTGTCTAGGTAACAAAAGTAAATAAATATATAACTTAAATAAATACAAATATAAATATAAGTATAAAAATAAAATATGAAAACTCTATGTACAAATGTACTAAGGAATTGAATTCAGCTAACTCTCAACTATATGTTTTAATCACCAATTGTATTCAAATCAATTATTCCTACTTTATAAGCCAAGAACCTGAAGATATTTCTATTCCCTCTCTCGAGTGCTGAGACAAATCATTCCTAAATCCTGGTTCAAATATCTCTATTCTAAATCTAGAAATTAAGAATTCATTATGTTTAATAGTTCTTTGATCATGGCATCAAAGGAATTATAGGTTCTCTCAAACTCTACAAAATCCTAGGTCATACTATCTTATGGTTATTTCTAAAATTCCCTCTCTCAAGTGCCAAATTCTAAGAACTAAATCATCCAACTAGTAGCTAATTAATTGAGAAGCATTAAGCATAGAACAGCATAATTAAATTTAAAAACAACATCAAAGAATATATTGGAAATTAAGACATAGAATCAAAGTTTAAGCTATATCATTCCCCAAGCATAAAACAATTAGTTCAACATAAGAGAATCTAATACTAATTTCAACAAAAATTTCATATATCTAAAAATTTTCATAACTTCATGTATAATACAAAATTCAAATGAAATTAGGATGAGAAAGAGGAAAAGAAAACTCTTTTGTGAATGTAGAACTTTAAGCTTCAATCTCTTCAAGCCACTCTCTCTAGCATCCTGTCCAAGATTTTTGTTCCAAGCTCTTTCTTCTCTAGGACTTTTGAGCTCTCTTATTTTGTTTCCTCTCTAACTGTCTACACCTTAAAATGGAGGCTTAAGGGTATATTAAAGGAGTTCTAAGATGACCTAAGCCAGGTAGAATATCAACTATTCGATCAAATGACATCAATGGTCTAGATTGGCTCTAAAATCTCTCTAAAAATGCACTTCCAGACGGCCCTCTTTGGCCAATGTTGCGGTACTCTATCCTCTGGAAGTCTGATTAATAGACAACGTCATGGTACTACTTTGACAGTGCTATGGTGGTATTGGCTCTGGAACTCAGCACGATAGTTTTTCTTCTCGAGGGCGTTATTTCTTCATTTTAGCTCTATTTTGCCTGATTTTTATCGCGTTGCATTTTTATCAGAGTCAGCTTTCATATCAAATAGTTGAAACATCTATATTTGTCACTAATATTTCTTGATTCTCATTTATTCATAAGAATTACAAAAACAAAGCAAAAGTAATTCAAACCAATTATCTCAACTGAATGATACTTGATTTGTGAGTGAATTAATCAAACTAAACTTGAATATTTTATTGTTCTCAAGTAGAACAAAACAAGAAAAAGAAAAGCAAAATACAAAATGTGAGTTTTATATTGAATCGAAAACCGTGTAAGTATCTCCGAAGCCACAAAATGTTCTAAGCTCAAAAGAAACGCAAACATTGAGATTATCTAGATTTTCAACTTCAAGCATCAATATAATTCCACTCAAAACTCTTAATATGTAAGTATATGCAAAATTAATATCACTTAACAAAATGAATTTAAGATAGACTTATGTGTTTCGATAGGCAATGAAAGATCTCTATATGATACAATTTGGAACTACCCTATACCGATTTTTCATGTTACTCTCCATAAATGTATGTAAATATATCATCAAAGATCAAAAGGTCTTTCATCAAGCTTATAATGTTGGCTTCAGCAAAGATAAGATAATTCTGAAAAAATTGAAGGTTCAAATCACCTTTAAGCATATTAATCCAAGACCTTTGTAGAGTTATTTCTTGGTACACTAAATATCACTCCCACAGTTCTTTTTAACTAATTTTTTCTTCTATTAACACTCCGTCAAAAATTTACTCAGATTTTTTTAACTTACGAAAGATATGAAATAAGATAAAATGATGAAAATTAGAAACCTCCACCCCAAACTCAAAATCCATATTGTCCTCAATATTGAAAAACAAAATAGAGAGTAAGGACACAAAATTTTCACCAAATTTCTCCCTTTTTTTCTTTTTTTTTTTGTCTTTTTTTTGTTGCTTTATATCACCACTCTTCCTTCCAACATGAATATAACACAAAATAACTCTTTAAAACAATCAACATGCTTAAGAATAAGGTTGGTGGTCATTATTTTTGTTTGGCTAAAATGTTGCAGAAAAGGAAAGGTACAAATAAGCTCAAGTGGGTGTACTAGGATGAAAATATATCAAGGTTAGCTTGAAAAGCTCAAATAGTCCAAAAATAGCCCAAATCATTTCTCTAATAACGCCTAATAAAGAATTTTGTCTCAAGCTCCACTCAAATAGGTTCTAGAGTTCATGAGATATCAATGCCTATATAATACACACAAGTGTTCTCTAAAAGCTCAAAGAATTAAGTAATCATAATTATCGTACTCAAATGTGTAGAATCAAGAGTAAAGTTCAATTAATGCAAGTCAAGCACACATATAATTTCAATAAATTGCATTTCAAAAGACCTAAAGCAAATATTAAATTATAAACTCATCATCAATAACAAGTTATCTCATCTCAATAATACTGACAATTTATTCAAGCAAGCAAAAGGAAAGCAAGAAAAAAATGATTTCCTAAAAATATACAACTCATGGAAAGAAAATCAAGGCAACCAACACATAAGTAAAGCTACACCTAATAAATAATTAACCAACTAGTATTTTTACCACCAAACTAAAAATTAGCAATGTTTTTAAAATTTAAATTTTCAATGAAAGCACAAAGTAAAAGAACACATACCAAAGAGCCGAGCATTCTCACCTCTTATTAATGTTGCCAAAGGTGGTGCTCTAGGCAAGATGACTCTAAATTGGGTAGTATGGGAGTCCTTTTCATAATTTGCGTCTTCCGTCTTATTGTTGCACAACTTGGTAAAACTCATCAAATAGCGGTTTTTGCCTATAGTATGTGTCATATAACACAACAAATGGGTCGTGTCTTTAAATGCCCTCAAGCTTGGTGATAAATGGAAGTGATCGGCTAGTATGCTCAACTTGTCTCAACTCTGGTACATATGTTTGGTAGGCTTGAATGAGCAGTACTAGCAGTGATGGTGGAGGTGATGGCCACATAAGATCGTCATAAATGTGATCTTTGATGAATAGTGGTGACATGATGATTTGGATCTCAAAGGGTGAAAATTCATAAGTATTGTCTTGTGATTCTTCCTTATTGATCCACTATTAATTCTTCTCCTCACTTGAGTCATCATCAACAAACAAACCCAAGGTTCTTTTGCTTATGCTCGGCTCCTCATGGTAGCTTTCAATATTATTTATGACTTCTTCATCAATCATAGCCACCACCCTTGTCATGGCCTCAAGAGAGTCATAAAGAGACTTAAATTGTAAACTAAGAATAGTCTCTCTTCTCTCCCACTCCTCATGACAAAGTCTTGTCTCCTCCAAAACTTGTGCAAAAGAATATTCAAGGTTGGGAGAAGGCTCCTCTTGGTGATATGGAATATCACAATATAGCACCAAAATATTAGAGCTATCTTACAAACTGAGGTGGCTTAGTAGATAACTCCAACTCTAATAGTCAATGTCGACTATGACTTCTAACAACCAATAGGCTTCATCAATGGATAGTTAGTAGATAGAAGAGATACCATTTCCTCTCTCTACCTATAGTCTTGTTCCAGGCCGAACGTTGTAGAGAAAGTTTTATATTTGATACTCCAGGGATAAACCATAATTCGGACATAGTGTGAGCAACTCCTTATATCTCTTCACAATGCACAATAAAATAGCTCTGAGTCTTGTTGAGCAAATCATAAGAGGACTTGCTAATCTAACATCTCCAAGTACCTATTAAAACAAACAGTTAAAAACAAAAATTAAAAATGAAAGTAAATGTGTCTAAATTAAAATCAAGTAACTTACTCCCGATATCAACAATAATCTAAAATATCAATTTCCTGGCAACGGTGCCAAAAGCTTGTTACACCATAATGCATACACGTAAAATAATTGTAAGTGCACAGGTCGTAAACAAGTAATAAAGTGATAAGAATTGAGTTATCGATCTCACGAGAAATTGGGTGTTAAATTATTGTTAAGTACTAGAATTATTATGACTTAACTCTATCTAGCCAACCAAAGTAAATGAATATATAACTTAAATAAATACAAATATAAAATATAAATATAAAATATGGAAACTCTATACATAAATATACTAGGGGATTGAATTTACCTAACTCTCAACTAAGTCTTTTGATCACCAGTTATATTCAAATTAATTATTCCAAGTTTATAAGCCAAGAACTCGAAGATATTTCTACTCTCTTTTTCAAGTGTCAAATGAAATCATTCCTAAATTCTGATTCTACTATCTTTATTTCGAACCTAGAAATTAAAAATTTATTACATTCAATAGTTCTTTGATCATAGCTTCAAAGGAATTATAAGTTCTCTCAAACTCAACAAAATCCTAGGTTATACAACCTATGGTTATTTCTAAAATTCCCTCTCTCAAGTGCCAAATTCTAGAAACTAAATAATCAAACAAAATAGCGAATTAGTTGAGAAGCATTAAGCATGGAATGGGATAAATAAATTCAAGAACAAAATCAAAGAATATATTGGAAATTAAGACATATCATTCCCCAAGCATAAAATAAAATAATTAGTTCAGCATAAAAGAATCTAATAATAGTTTCAACAAGAATTTCAAATATTCAAACATTTTCATAACTTCGAGCACAATACAAAATTCAAATGAAATTTGGGTGAGAAAGATGAAGAGAAAACTCTTTTGTTGAGGTAGAACTTAAAGCTTCAATCTTTTCAAGCTACTCTTTCTAGCATCCTTTCCAAGATTTTTGCTCCAATCTCCTTCTTCTCTAGGATTTTTGACCTCTTTTTGTTTTGTTTCCTCTTCAACTCTCCACACCTTGAAATGGAGACTTAAGGGTGTATTAAAGGAGTTCCAAGATGACCTCGACTGGGCAGAATATCAACTGTTCGATCAGGAGGCATCACTAGTCCAGATTGGCTCTAAAAACTTACTAAAAATGCCTATCCAAACACTGTGTAGCATTGTGGTGCTCTAGCCTTTGGAAGTCTAATTTTTAGGCAACGCCACGATGCTACTTGGACAGTGTCATGGTGCTCTCGGCTCTGGAACTTAACACGACAGCTTTTTTTTGTGGGGGTGCCGTTTCTTCGTTTTAGCTTTGTTTTACTTGATTTTCATTACGTTGCATTTGTATCGGACTCAAATTTTGTCTTGAATAGTTGAAATATCCAAATTTTTCACTAATTTCTCTTGATTCTCATTTACTCATAAGAACTATAGAAACAAAGAAAAAGCACATCAAACCAATATAAAAATCCTTGAGAACTTACAATTATTTGAGCTGAAAGATACTTAATTTATAAGTGAATTAGTTACTCATCAAAAGGTAAATATGATTTACTTGTTTTAGAAGCTTATTTAGTGGAAGAAGATTTATTTAATATATCTTTCTGGATACTTAGTTCTTCAAGGGAGCTTGTCGACAGGGCATTCACAATGAGAGTTGGTGATAGAGCCAAAGTTTCGACAAAAGCAATAGGAGTCATCTGTCTTCATTTCAGAAATAAATTTTTGTTATTGAAAAATATTTATTTTATTCTTGGTTTTCGTAGGAATTTGATTTCTATTTCAAGACTATTTGAACAAACGTTTAGTGTTTTTTTTCTTAATAATGAGATTATTATTTCTAGAAATGGTTTGAATATTTATTCTACAAAAATAGAGAATGAACTTTATATTTTAAGACCAGACGAAAAATCACTACTTAATACCAAAATGTTTAAAGTAGAATATGCTAAACCTAAAAAGTAAAAAGTTTCTCATGATGGCAATACACATCTTTGGTACCTTAGGTTAGAGCATATCAATCTAGATAGGATAATAGACTTGTAAAGGATGGTCCTTTGAGAGTGTTAAAAGTTAGTACTCTATCAGTTTATGAATCTTGTATAGAAGAGAAAATGGCTAAGAGACCTTTCTTAGCAAATGGCAAAATGACCAATGAACCCCTTGAGCTTGTGCATAGTAATGTATGTAGTCCATTGAATATACAAGCTATTGGGATATTTAACCTAAAAAGCATATTTCTAATTTTACCTTTTTAGTGTAAACAACTTTCTCTTACATGTAATTATGATATTTGCTAGATTAAACTATCTCAGTTGAATAGTTTGTTTATCTGAAAAATATTCCATGACTTTACTTGTATATAATGAAACAAACATAATTAAGTATTAATTATGGGGAGACTTACTTCTTTATCTAAGTATAAATTAATTAATTTACGATTTTTAAATAAAGATGGAATACTTTATTTACTAAAAATTATAGTGTTTATCTATCCCAATAGGAATGATATGTCTCAAATCATTGAAGTATCTAACTTTTGATAGAAACATTAGTACAACATAAATAAGTTATGTGTATTAAACTAGACTACTTAACATAAAGAATTATAGTGCCGTAACTCAATTCTTATATTACCACAAACTAGCTCTTAGCATGTAGACCTTAATTTCTGATGTTTGACTGGACTTGCTTTCATGAGTTATAGCCTTTTAATTCATTAAAAGACTAGCCTTAGTGAAATTAGAGGTGTACTTAGGCATATTGGAGGTTATAATTTATAAATTGATAAGAATATCAAATAGTTAAGGACACTGTACATTAATACCACTTTAAAGTCTTTTAAAATTCACAGAATAATTAAATCTAAGATCTTAGCATTCACTTTATGAATTGGTTGATAATTTTTTTTTAAATGGCCATTGAGAACAAAATTATCAATAGGATTATTTCTTGATAGTAATATGGTAACTTAAAGCTAAATATGTGTTAGAAGGGGTATTACAGTAATTTTACCTATCCAATTACGACATTGTATAAGGATTCTATATATTGTATAGAATATGCTAGATAGATCGGTTAATCAAGACTAGTTGATTAAATCTCTATAAAAGGCATGACATTTAGTCTAAGAGTGTAATATTGATCCTTTAGTGGAGTGTTCCCTTTATTAATAGTATTTATATAAATACTATAATAAGAGTTATTATATATTTATTATACTATTAGAGCTTAGATTATTAGGATCTATTTGGTCCCTTATCTAGCTTAACAAAGCTCATTAATTGGTTAGTGGTATTTATAAAAATAGCTTCGTGGAATTGTGTAAAATAATGATTCTACATAGAAATTAGTTTTTTTATAAATAAGTTTCATGAGTTGGGCATATTTATAAAAATATACACAAAGCCCAAATTGGAGAACAAGCCCGATCCTGGTTAGACTAGGGTTAGCCCAATATATATAAGATATATGAGTGAAAAACCTGTACAGTAACACTAAGAGTATCACACGCATAACAGAGAGAGAAAGAGAGAGAGAATTCAGCTAAGGCTGAGAGAAGAGAAAAAAACAAGTTTCCTAAAATTTCTAAGTCTCATCTCACATCTCGGTGTTCCAAAGGATCAAGAAGGTGTTCTTGATCATTTTTTAATAAAGGATTCAACTTGGTACTTACTCGCCTCATCAACCTAGAGCAGGAGCATAGACAAGAAGATCTAGGGTTAGAGATTTGATCACCACTAATAAGGAGATCAAAGAAGAGCAGGCTACAAAAGGTAAACCCTAATCTCATCTGATTAATGTTATACATGATCATGTATTTGATATATGCATGATTTATGGTTATGAAAATTATTTTTATGAAAAATTTTAAAGCCTAAATCCACTAACTTTTCCATTGCGTTCATGATTTGATCATATGTTTTCTATAGTTTGCATGCATGTATATTTTTTTCTAAGTATTAGGTCAAATTACCAGCACAAGTAAGAGGTGGTTACGAATACTTTGTCACAATTATTAATGATTATTCACAATATGGATGTGTTTACCTAATGCAAAGAAAATCTGAAACTTTTGAAAAATTCAAAGAACTCACAATAGAAACTGAAAAGCAATTAGGTAAGTCATTAAAAAATCTTCGATCAAATCGAGGAGGTGGATGCCTTGATAATGAATTCAAGGATCACTTGTTGGAGAATGGCATCTTAATCTAACTCACAGCATCTAGAACACTACAGCAGAATGGTATTGCAAAAAGGAGAAACCAAACATTGCTTGATATGGTAGATCAATGATGAGCTACTCTTCCTTATCTCTCTTATTTTGGGGTTATGCATTACAAACCATTGTTTATAGTTTGAATGTAGTACCTTCCAAGTCTATCTAAAAGACACTTTTAGAGTTGTGGAATAGGTGCAAACCTAGTTTACATTACATTCGCATATGGGAGTGCCCAACATATATACTAAAAAGAAAGACTGGGAAACTAGAACTCTGCATAGAGGTTTATTTATTTGTTGATTTTCCAAAAGGCACAAGAGGAAGTTTGTTTTATAGTCCTCAAGAGAAAAAAGGTGACAAATGCCACTTTTCTTGAAAATGACTATATCACAGATTTTAAACCTCAAAGAAAGTTGTACTAGAGAAATTACTTTTTGATGAGATTAGACCACAACCAACAATAGTTGTTGAATGACAAAATTATGAGACCACTATTCTAGATCAGAATACCCTGGAAACTCGACGTAGTAGGAGGATAATTAGACCACCTGCACACTACAATGAAGTTGGAGAAGCACATATTATTGTTTCCGATAGTAACCAAGATGACTCATTGATATACAAGTATGCAATGGAAGATCTTGACAAGAAAAAATGGCAAGAGGCTATGAACTAATAAATGGATTCTATATATTCCAATTCTGTCTGAGAACTTATAGATTTACCTGAAGATGTCAGGTCCATTAGATGTAAATGGATCTATAAAAGAAAAAGAGGTGTAGATGGAAAAGTTGAAACGTTTAAGGCTAAGTTAGTGACAAAGGGTTATACCCAAAAAGAGGAAGTTAATTATGAAGAGACTTTCTCACCAGTAGCCATGCTTAAATCCATACATATCCTCTTATCTATTGTTGCATGTTTAAACTACGAAATATTGTGAATAGACGTTGAGACAATTTTTTTGAATGGCTATCTTAAAGAAAGTATCTATATGGTTCAACTAGAAGATTTTGTAGCTAAAGACCAAGAGTAGAAAGTCTGCTTGCTACTTAGGTCCATCTATAGACTTAAACAAGCTTTAAGATCATGGAATCAAAGATTTGATGAAACGATCAAGTCTTATATTTTCAATCAAAATATTGATGAATTTTATGTATACAAGTATATCAAAGACAAGAAAGTGGTCTTTTTTGTTATTTATGTAGATGATATTTTGCTTATTGTGAATGATATATAAATATTATCTAATGTAAAGAATGGTTAGCTGAGAAATTTCAATTGAAAGATTTGGGAGAAGCAAATTATATGCTTGGGATCCACATTATTCGAGATCACAAGAACAGACTTTTGGCACTTTCTCAAGTATCTTATATTGATAAGGTATTCATTCGTTTTTTAATACAAAAATCCAAAAAAGGATAGTTATCTTCTCGCGTGGAGTTATCTTTTTTAAAGAACAATGTCATAAGATACCTCAAGAGGAAGAAAATATAAGACAAGTACCTCATGCGTCTGTAGTTGGTAGCCTTATGTATGTCATGTTGTGTACTAGGCCTGATATATGCTATGCAGTAAGGATAGTCAGCCACTTTCAATTAAATCCAGGATTAGATCACTGGTTGCGATAAGCACATTCTCAAGTGTTTTAGGAGAACAAGAAATTACATGCTTAGGACTTGATTTCTACTGGTTATATTGATTCTGATTTTCAATCAGATAAAGATATACGGAAGTCGATGTTTAGGTCAATGTTCGCTCTAGGTGGTGAAGCTATTGTCTGGAGAAGTGTTAAACAATCCAGCATTGCATATTCTAGTATAGAAGCAGAATACGTAGCAGCTTATGAATCAGCTAAAGAAGTAGTTTAGCTCAGAAAATTCTTTACTAATTTGAAAGTTGTTCTAAATATGGATAAGCCACTGACTTTATAGTGTGACAATAGTGGAGCGGTGGTGAATTCAAAATAACTAAGAAGTCATAAGAAAAGAAAGCATATAGAGAGGAAAGAGGAAAGCATATAGAGAAGAAATGTCATCTGATTAGAGATATAGCACATCGAGGAGACGTGGTCGCTATGAAGATAGTGTCTGAAAACAACATTGCCAATCCTTTTAAAAAAATGCTTCCAGTAAAGACTTTTGAGAGTCACTTAGAGGGTTTAGGATTGAAAGACATGACTCACCTGCTTTAGGGCAAGTGGGAGATTATTATGCTTTATGCGTTAAAGGCATGTATATTTTGGATATTTGCTGAATTGATAAAATGTCATTTTTCTATTTGAATTTGTGCATAATTTGTATGTCTTTAAATATCAAGAAATCCCTAGTTTATTTATGTGACCATAAATTTAGTATATAAGTATTATATATATGAGGATTAAATTTATGGATAATAAACTAAACATAGTCCATAATAATTAATTAAAATTTAGGATATTTAATTAAATATTTTTAGTACGGTCCATTAGCATTGAGAATGTAATAGTCTTATTAGGATTATTGATATGTTGACATCATAATGGAAGTACTTTATATAATTCGATTATATAAGACTAGACCAAACATGATTTGAATCTCTCATAAATTCCGTTAACTGTTGAGAGTTCAAATAATATCACTAGATGATCATATATAGATCAATCATATTCTTGAGTAGTTATAGACTCTTATTTATAATATTATATTCTTTAACAAATTTGTTAAAGGTTCGTCTCCTAAACAGACTAAAATACTTGTATCTTGAGAGCATGATGAGAACAATAGCTGAGAATGTAGCTTACAAATATGGAATTCATTTCTTCCATTAAGAAGCTAGAAAGATAATTTTTTTGTGTATTCATTCAGGACTTGAACAGTTTGAGTATTTAACTTGTAATAGATTTATAAATTAATTGTTCATTGGAGAATCAATAGCACACAAGGATAAAGATATAATTGAAGAGGTAAATAGAATATAACTTGACTCCAATTATGAATTATCTATGGAGGATTGAATTACATGTAATGATTAAATCGATAGACTGCTCGATATTTCTGAGTAAATTAATTCTATAATTTCAAGAGTGCAATTCCAGATTTTTAGTGGAGAAATACTAAAATTTATAAATTAGACAAATTAATTAAAAAGTTTAATTAATTATCATAATTTGTTTGAGTTTGAATTGTAAGTCCATAGATCCCTAATTCTACCTCTTACAAATACTGACTTGATATTGAGTTTAAGAAATTGTATAGAATGCCCACACATTTATCTAGTTATGCTTGAAACTTGGATTAGAAGATCGTAGTTTAGAAGACAGAAAAGTTAGGATCCGCTGATAAGCTATAAGAGGTATTAGATCTATTCTCTTTATATATTTCTATTTGCTATGATTTAATACTATGCACTTCTATAGTCAAATATTTCGAGAAATTTTTTTATTGTTCCTGGACCAATCTTCTAGCACGAAAATAGTTTTAAAAACCAAAAGTAACGAGTGCCATAATTTAGTAAAACTAAAATGTCTAAAATGATATATGCATAGGAAGCAAAAGGGTGACGAGAAGATATAGCCTAGTTAGATAGACCAAAGAGAATCACATTCCACCTCATTTATGGATCAACCAAGACGAATGGCAAAACGGAGTACTTCACGGATTGCTAAGAGCTCAACGATCTCCACTGTGAACGAACCCCTGAAACATACTGAGAAACACACCCGGACCATCCGTTAATAATCCCTTATGACTCCTCCGAATCCCACAGAATTATGATTCCCATCTACAGAATCATCTGTGTTAATCTTCAAATGCCGAGAGTATGGTGCTTTCCAACATAAAAAGTGAGCTGGTCGAGTTGTTTGCACCGTATCTCCTATGAGTTTCCGGACTTGAAACTCATTAAAGTAAATCATAGCAAACTGTCTCACCTAATGAGCATTCCGCATCATATTACAATGAACCACTTGATTTCTCTCATTCCAAATGTACCAGGTAGTAACACAAGCCAAATCGAAATTCAGGTCCTTTGCCTCATCATATAACCCAAGCAAAATATCTGTACAAGCTGGAGAAGCTTTATTCTATTATAGCCAGAAATGAATAATTAAGACCTGTATATGTTGTTCATATAATTCGTACTTGAGCCACTATAATCGTACGTGCTTGTGGGATTTATCAATGATGTGTGGATATTAATAAATAGTGATGCAAGCAGCAAGAAAGAGGGTTTAGCATCCTTTTACATTATTATATACCATACAAGCAGAAACTGAAAAAATGGATATAAGTGTACTATAAAAAAGAGCCGTAGAGTAAAAAAAATAAACAAAATTAGCAGAATAATAGTAATTACGGAAAAATAAAACTTAATTTACAAATTGGTTTCACACATATAATTTAGTGATAATTGTTCTTCCTACCGAGAGTCCTAATTCAAATCCCCATCTACTAATCCTTCATTAAATAAGAAAATCTAAGGACTTTTTAGCAAAATGGTCGATTGTTAGGCCCTCTTAAATAGATGTCCATTGCTTTTTTGAGAGAAAATAAGAGAGAAAAGAACGTCAAGCTGACAGAATAGAATCCCAACGAGGTTGGCATCCTAAGCCGCAAGCTCTCATACGAACCCCCTCCCAAATAGATGTCCATTGCTAAAATGGCCAAATTCAGTTGATATATCCAATTTAAAGTTCACCTATTGAGTGCATAAAAACTTATATACTTAGTAAATAAACTGAAGTTATTATATAGTTAATATACCCAATGTAAAAACATATTTACTCAATATAAAGCTAATATTCTTAGTACATAAATTGTTACATCATATTAATTGATATACTTAGCATAAAAACTAATTTTCTTAGTATCTAGTTATAAAAAAGGAATAAAAAATAAATATTTATTAAAATGAAGCATAAAAAATAGGTTTCATTGTATTACTCAAAATATATATTATTTATAAAAGTTTTATAGGTTTCACTATATTTCTCAAAATATATATTATTTATAAAAGGCCCAATTGAACAGCTGATCTTATAAGTGTTTCTATATACTTCGAGAAATTAGAGTGGGTGTCCAGCTTTAGTTTATGTACTAATTAGATTAAGTTTTATTCTGGGTATATCACACTTTAGATGTAACTAACGATATATCAGTCATTATACTACAACATTTAAAAATTAGATATTCACTTAAAATAAGTCAAAAATTTGGTCATTTTGCTATAAGCGCATTATAGTCCCAACAAAGGATACTTTCGTAGATAACACTTGTTCAGAAAAACATTAATTTTAGAGCAATTAAAAAAAAAAAAACTGCTATAATTTAATTAGACCAACAATGAAAAGTGCCACTTAGCCTAATTTCCTAGGCAACCAAGCCTCATGGTGGGTCTTAGACGGAAAATGGGTGGATCTGAGAGTCTTTTAGACCCAAATAACTGTTTTAGCACCTTTTTTCATATGACCTTTTTAGCAATACTCTCATATAATTTATGAACAATAGTCATAATTTTTGTGAGCGAAATCACAAATATTCATTCCGAAAAATACCCATAAAAGAGGCTCTTAGCAGATATCAGATATTTTATAGAGGTTGTTTGGAATGTCTCACTTTATGAAATAAGAGTGTTAGAAGATCTTCTTAGAAAGCTAGTATATGCTTCCTTTAAATGATCTTTTAAATAGAAGAAGATTTTATGAGAATTCATTCAAATAGTCTTAAAGAGTAACTTTTGAACTCCAAAAAATATTTAAAAACTATGTTAAGCTTATATAGGAATTGTCATGTATTAGTATAAAACAAATATATTGGCATTTGATCTACTGAGATTTTGACATGCTTAGTGTTAAAATTGATATACTCAATCTTTAGAAACTATGTTGAGCCTATATAGGAATTGTCATGTATTAGTATAAAACAAATATATTGACATTTGATCTACTGAGTTTTTGACATGCTTAGGGCGAAAATTGATATATTCGATTATTTTGCTATAAAATGAAAATATAGATATTTATTAAAAGGAAGCATGGAAAAAGATCATTTGTTATAAATACTCATTAAAAAAAAATCATTCAAATATTTAGGAGAATTTATGATGGGTATCATATTTTTATACTTTATTTTAATTTTGCTATTTTTATAGTTAAATATTGGAATATATCTATATATATATATATTTACATTTGATGTATCTATTTATATATAACTTTAGTTTATATATTGAGCATATTATATTTTAGGCTTGGTACATCAAATAATATATAGGTTATTTTGCTATATTGTTTAGAAAATAGACCATTGCTTAAAATAGACTGGAAATTCAGTCTTTACTCGAACGCACATTTGAATCCCATCCAAGATAAGGCATCCTCGGCCTTAATAGCGGTCAGATTATCCCCTCGGCCTTTATTGAAAGAGGCCATTGTCATTAAATTCAGCAAGAACCAAAAACAATGACATTAGAATGACATCACAGAAGCGCAGAGTACGACATTCAATTTGATTACGCTGTATTGCCTTTTCCCAAGAACATACGGTTGTTGAGAACGAGCATGCATATCTATTGGATTAGTAGCATTATCAATTACTCTGTAAAAGTTAATGTTTGATTTTCTGTGAGCCTTTATTAAAGGATCATAGATTCCAACAAGATCAACAATTCCAAAATAAAATCCACTTTTTAACATACCTGCATTTTCCATACAATTTCGTGGGATACCTTTAGACAAAGTTAATCATTTGATTATGAGTGTGCATGAAATTTGACCAAACCAATCAAGTAGGTACTCAGAAAGTGGCTAAAAGCAAAAAAGGTGGCAAGGGGATGACTAGTTTCAATGAAGGAAACCAATTAAAATTTTCGCACTGGTCATTGCCTGCCACTTAACCCAACCTTTCTGGTACATCTCCATGAATGTCAAATTATTTTATTTGTTAATTTTTTTTTTAACAAAAAGGAAAGAAAGAAAAGAGCCCCGCTCCCCATGAATGATGGGAGACATGTTGTAACGACTTTGACTAACACATTGCAGAGTCAAGCTTTTCAGGATCGATATTAAAAGTCAATGTGAAAGCGTGAGATTACAAGAATATATAATAGGAGGAATCCAACAATAAAAGTACTAGCACATCGGCATGCCAAATGTTGATTATAGAGCATTAAATATACATATAATATATATACGTATTTTATATAGCTAAAATCAAAATCGAAAAAGATGATGTACTTGTGACCATATGCCGTATATACACTATTCAGTCAAATATGGCGTTGAAATAAATGGTGAATAGTGGGAGGTTAAGCGTGTGCATGCGCATTGAAAGACATTCATGTCTGTCCTTAAGTATCTTTCTTCTAGATTTGCTTAATTCAGTATTTAGTTGAACTTGTAAGTAAATTGAGTAAAGTACAAGTGGAAAGAATTAGGGGATTGATTCTGGTGTGCACTATCTTAATTTTGGTTTCAATTCGGTTAGTAATTTACTTTAATAAATTATGCAACGCTATTGAATATTGCTTGTGGGTACCTATGGAGGTAAGAAAAGGACTTTGAAGTGGGTAGAAGATGGAAATTTCTGTTAATTAATATATCTTGGATTTAGAAAGAAAAACAGTTAATTAGATGGTGTTCGTTGCAAGAGAAAATGTCAAGGAGTACCATAATGAGTAAGTCCCACCTTTTAATTTACACATGGGACTTATACATTTTACTGTGACTAATTCAAAAAGTCTACAAAGTAATTAATTGTCAAAGTAGTAGTTAAAGGCGAAAAATAATATGTTAGTAATCAAATTTTGGAGCCAAGTTAATTAAATGTCTATTTTTCAAATGTTATAGCAAAATAACAGGTATATTGATGTATATACTAAGTGCAAAATATGATCTACTTAGTATAAAAATCAATATATTCAGTTATATAAACTAAAGTTACAAAAACATATGCTCACCTATTTAATTATAAAAAGAGAAAAATGATTTATTAAAAAAAATGTAAAAAAAAAGACACACATACTAATTTCTCAAATGAACCTCCTTTTGATCAACTAAGGTCTAAGGCAAAGTTCATAAGGAGCAAATTTTTCTTGATTACATGAGGCATTTATGTGTTTACGAAATGAACATTCTCTTTTTAAGATTGCAAGTATAGTAACTTCATATGCATGCTTATTACAAATTGGTTGCGACCAAAATAGCTGTGGCTCATTGAATCATGACTGGAGAAACAGATACGCCTTGCTGCACGATGTATGACAATATCATGAAATCATCATGTAACTTGAAAAGGTTCTATTTACATTTAAGAAAACTGACAAAAGTAAAAAAAAAAAAAATACTTTTTCTTTCCTTTTTGAATGAAAACACTTTTCTTATTTAAAAGAGATAAAAGCCATATGTGAAATGGATATTAGAATAAGACAAAGAAAAAGGAAAAGTATGTAATATAACTAATGTATGTACTTTTAATTAAAAAAAAAAAACACTAATATATGTAACTTTATACATACATATACACGTACAAACACATGCATGCCCCACAAAAACCATGCAGAACCTTTTCAACTAAAGCGGTGTAGTCTATATCTATCCCAAACAAAAAAAAAAAGTGGTGATATTAAAATCTGGAAGTCATTTGATCCTATTAATCTTAGTTGTAAATATTCTTTACTGGTGTTATCATTCTACATATATATATATATATATATATATATATATATATAT
>JXTB01000302.1:282301-362631 GCA_002914805.1 Parasponia andersonii
ACAAAACTTTTGCAAATTAGTCCCCACAATATTTTATCCGGAAAATTGGTAAAATGTCCAAATTACCCTCGAAAATTCCGGGTTTTTACATATATGACAACGTTTTTATATGTTCTCTATTTTTTATTTTTTGGAAGTAAGATGAATAGGAAAAATGTCCTCAAAAATGATGTTTGACAAATCTTCAGTATCATACTTCACTTTTGAACATTAAAATTATGAATCAATAAATGTTGTTAAGCAAGCCTAATATTTTATAAGTTGATTTCGCATATTGCATCAAAAGAAGCTACCGTTTCCTAGCTACATAACTCCAACGCTTTATCGCTTTCAAAAAAAAATAAAAAATAAAAAATAAAACTCCAACGCTTTATCTTAATCTTCAGCATTGAAATAGAATATCGTTACTTCAAACCATTGGACACGGTTTTATGATCCAAGCTATTTTAGATAATTTAATTTTAATTTGGAAAGGTCAGTTTTCAAGGAAAAACTTTTAATAGCAAGGTTTTAATAGAATCTAAATTTTTTGTTCAATCTTAGTGTTCCATTTCATGTCTAATAAATGAATGATATTACATTTTATAGCAAATTTAAATGAAAATAATAAATAAATAAATAAAAACAAATATGGGGTTGGATATTGGGTGAGATACAAAAATTGGATAATTTGATTTCGTTTTCATATGATACTTGCTTCTACAATGGGAAGCCCGATATCAGTATTTAATTTACTTTTTTCTAAATTTTTTTAAAAAATAATTACAATTGCCAATACCCGAAGGTTTACTTTCCCCTCCCCAATAACAAAAATAAATAGATAAATAAATAAAATTACAACTTTAGTTGTTAACTTACGACCCTTTCAAACTCTTCAATCTTTTTCTTTATCGTTAGACAAGTTTATCTTTTTGACCTGAATATTTGTTTATTTAAAAGAGACCATGCCAACTCCAAACAGTCAAGACTAACGGATTTTTTTTTAAAAAAAAAATAAACATATAAATTTATTTATTTATTTGATAATCTCAAACCAAAATATATCTTTAATTTTTTTTTTCTTTCTTTAGGAAGTTTTCCTTTTGGAGCGAGATATTTATTTACTAAAAGAAAACCTTGCCAACCCCAAAATGTTAAGATCAACAGGCAGTAAAATTTGGTGTTTAAAAGCTTTAAAAAAAAAAATAACAAACAAGATTGCTATAAGTTACAACTAATTGTTAACAATAAAAAAGTTATAACTAATGATGCGGTGGATGACTTATCCAAAAGGTACCAAAACCACACAAAAAAAAAAAAAAAAGTACTCATTCCTCAACGGTATCCCCTATTAAACCTTGGTTCTTTTTCAAAAGAACAACAATCAAACAAAAGAAGATAAGGGAAAAAAAGGGTCATGTCATATCTAGCCAAGATCTTTCTCTGTCCATCCCTTTGGGACTTTTGGGCAAATCCTATAAATTGGAGCTTGCCATTTGGGATTTTGCTCACTCCAAAGTTTGGATAGTCAGAAATCAAAGGGGAAAATCCATTTTCTTTCTCATCTTATTATTTCTCTTTTAGCTTCATTGGTACTAATGGCTGAGAATTCATCAAACAATGGAAACCATGTTTTGAACATAAAAGATGGTAGTGAAGATAATCACAAACCTTCGAACTCGGGCATTTGCGTCTCTATACCTTTCATACAAAAGGTGACACCCTTTCTTCTGATCTGGATCATTTTTTTTCCTTTCACATTCTAATATTAAAATTTTTCAATAGGGAAAAAAAAAAATAGGAAAGCATGCATAACATATGTTTAATTCATTTGGGTCTTAAATTCTTGTCCACTAAATTCCTGTCCATTTATATAACGCTGAGTTCTTTGTTTTTCGCATACAGTTGCTAGCTGAGGTACTTGGTACCTATTTTTTGATCTTTGCCGGTTGTGCCTCGGTGGTGGTGAATTTGGATAAGGAGAAAGTTGTGACTCACCCTGGTATTTCCATAGTTTGGGGATTGGTTGTGATGGTTATGGCTTACTCTCTTGGTCACATCTCCGGCGCCCATTTTAATCCTGCTGTCACAATTGCTTTCGCCACTACTAAGAGGTTTCCATATAAACAGGTGAATTGTACGAACCACAAAACTTCTTTCTTTCAAATATTCTTTTCCTATGTAGGACATGCTACTCCAATTTTAAGTAGCATATGATGCTTCTGGTGGGATTATACTGGTTCGCCTTGATGCTTCTTCTCTCTGTCGATATTAATTATTTTTTCAAAAAAAGTAGCATATAATTACGACCCCTTTCACTCCGCAAGGCAATGTCCTACATATAAAATCGCCTGTGTTACATAAGTGAATTTTAACATGTATAGCTAACTGGACAGGTTCTCACAAAAATTATAAAAAGAAAGGTAGAACAGTATTTGTATGGTTCATTTATATAATGATCAGTGTGGATCACCCTGTACATAATCTGAGAAGTAAAATTTTGAGTTATAATTTTCTGCCTTCTGTTTATAGGTACCAGCTTTTATTTTTGCTCAAGTCCTTGGATCAACCCTTGCTAATGGTACACTTCGGCTATTATTTAGTGGCAAAGCAACACTATTCCCAGGAACACTTCCAACAGGCTCGAACTTGCAGTCGTTTGTGATTGAATTCATCATCACATTTTACCTCATGTTTGTTATATCGGGTGTTGCCACCGACAATAGAGCGGTTCGTGCTATTTCTTTTTCTTGTCTATAATTTAGGATTGATTCTATTTGTCTTAAAACAATAATATTTTACATGCTCAGCTTAGAGGGGTTGGCTTAAATCTGCTATTGAACTCCTTGATCTAATATTGTATGGTCTGGATTTTTAACTTAATATTGTTTTGTCCAATATCTTTTAGGAGTTAACTTTGAATCATATGTGTGATAATATCATTGACTATATTAGATAGTGACACTTTGTTTGGTTAATCTTATATCTATCTGATGTTTAATTCTCATACACCTTTTTTGATTTTAAGTTGTAATTTTTCTTTTTGGTTCTGTTCTATGCAGATTGGAGAGCTGGCCGGTCTAGCTGTTGGCTCTACAGTTCTTCTTAATGTATTGTTTGCAGGGTATAACAGCTTACTAATATCACTCTTTACAATCAGTCATTAGCAATACCGGTCAAACTATGCACTTTGGACCTTTGGTCTCCATTATCTTCTTTTCCTCCCTTTTCTGCATTGCCTAGACTAATCTTGATAGCTCTCTTAAAAGTAAATTAATTAGGGGGCTTCATTTATATACTAATTTAATGAGTTGGGCTCTTGTTACTACTACAAACAGGCCAATATCTGGAGCATCAATGAATCCAGCAAGAAGCTTGGGTCCAGCAATTGTGCACAACCAATACAAGGGGCTATGGATTTATCTTGTGTCACCAACTATTGGGGCAATAGCTGGTGCTTGGGCCTATAACTTAATCAGATTCACCGACAAACCTCTCCGAGAGATCACCAAGACCGGCTCCTTTCTAAAAAGTGTTGGACGTAATGGCTCCAATTGATGAATAGTGGAAACACATGAAACAAATGTTGCCCATTACTATATTTGTATCACTACAAAGAAAGAAAAGCTAAAGAGATGTTGCCAGTTGCATCTTTACTATACAAAGAGTGTCACTTTATTTAAATAATCAAAAGGAACTCTGATCAAATTTTGTTGGGGGTTGATTTTAATTAATTTTACCATATTTAGAGCTTAGTTCACTCCAATTCAAGAGTAAGAAACAAAGGATAAAAAAGATAAATAATTTAGCATGGTTCGGCTCAAGCTAGCTAACCTATATCCATGGCAGTGATGGCACCAAGTGTATAAAGCAAAATTCACTAATAGCAAACTAGAAATACATATCAAGGTCTTAATTAAAAAATGAATTCTAGAACTCTCTTCTAAGTTACGGCCTAATAGTATTTCCACTCCTCATATGATGAATACTGTAAACCACCTGCCCAGTTGGAATATGCGTAACTTCCTTCAATCAAGCTGATCAACTCCCTTTAGCAGCTGTAGTAGATACGAGATACCTCTTGTATTCAGAGTAGCTTGGACTCCCTTCAAGCTTGAGTTGTGTCCCACTAACTTGAAGATGTCGAAATCTCTCTCAAACAGTGTAGAACCTGAAGTCCCTTCAAGCCTCCCAATATACGTCAGTCAAGTAAGTTCAATCTCTTAAAAATACACTTCAAGAAATAACGTAAAAAGCAAAAAGGATATTTTGATCATGAATTATGTTAATGACGATCATTCAAAATTATAATCTAAGAAACTAAAAAGATAAAGCTCAATATTTCAACGTGTTTAATAAGCAAAATTATATATATATATATATGCTCTTCTTAGGTTTTAAGCAGCATATCTGGAAAATATGTTGAAATTTTCGAAACTTCACGTCAACAAAATTAAATTTGTCTTCAGTGAGAGTTTGATATTAGAAATTATAGAACATTCTTACGGTCTATTAAGACAATTGTACAAAAAAAAAAAAAAAGACAATGACAAACTTACAGCTTGCCATGATTGAAGAATCTGTTAGAAAATTGACCACTATTTGAAATAGTAGTGTCACGACCTGAAATACAAAACCGTGACTTTAATTAATTTTATATAAAAATATAATAAATTATTAATTTTTCAAAATTTAAGAAAATTTTAGTATTAGATAATTCCATTTTGATCTTTAAATCATTGTATATTCCATAATTTGGAAACTCTTATTAACTTTTACTATTTAAGAAAATTTCTAGATTATCTATTTCATAAACACGTTGAGAAATTATAAACTTTGATAAATTGAGCTTAACTAAAATCTTTAATTTAATGTCTGATTCATGTTATATAAAATCGCTTGCAATTTTAAGTTCTTAAATTATCATCAAAATTATCTTCATACATCCACTTACTATTCATGGCAAAATAATTGTACAAAGAAAGAAAGACAACAGAATATGAATACCCACTAAAGACTAAGAGTAGAACTGTAAGCACAAATTACGCAGTTTGTCTGACCTTATAGTGGGAGAAGTAAGGGATGAGCATTCTCATGCTCAGTAGAAATTCAATTACCTTTTTGAATAGATGCAATTTTACTAAACTAGCATGGTTAATATCTTTTCCCTGAAGTCTATTTATAAACCAAGTTTATAAAATAATTGGTATCCAGAATAATCACATATTCAAAATCAAAACTAAACCACATCATTGTACAGATCATAAATCATCTCATCCCATGAGTTCCCATTCTCTCATCACGAACCAGAGTAATTTGTACTATGTGTACTAAGTACTCTCTACCTGATACTAGAAAAGCAGAGGGACATCCATATGTCTAAACCTAGAGAACCGGATGGACAAATGAATGTCTATGCCTATTAAGTGGGAATAATCTAGAAAAACTCTACGCGAGTTTACAGGCTCTCACCGAGAGCAGGGATACTAGCCATCCGCTAAATACAATGATGTCTAAGATGTATCTCATATGTGATCCCATGGCACGTACAATATTTGACAATTCACAAAAACTACACATTAAAGAAAAATCAAATCATGCTTTAAAATTCCACTTGGCATTATCTTGGGATTTATTGTAATATAGGCAGCACACCATTGTATTATCTCATAATTATAATTTAAAAATATGTATAAAAATCCACACAGTCTAATTCCATTATAATCTAATATTTTTCCAAAAATTATTAAATCGTTGCATAAATTATGATTTTTTTCATAAATCAATTATAATGTAATTATAAATCAAATCAAGTATAAAACTAAGTAATTGAACCCTTACCTCAAAATGGTAGCTATACCAAGCTAACGATGCTCGTAGAAAGTCCCGTTAGTCATTTAGGTATTCAAACAGCTGTTTTGGGATCCCAGTAAGTTTACTTAAAAAAATGCTTTTCTACTAAAGGTTCAGATGGAGAAACGAAGATCACCACTGAATTCAGAATACCTAAAAATTCTAGATTAGATATATAATTTGTCAAAAGTGAGTCTCAATGCGGGACTTGTCCTGTGGCATACAAAATGACATTATTCACAAGTCTCGGAATTTGTGCTATTTTCAAAAAATAGCGATATTATATATCAAAATTCATTTCTCAACCTCACTAAATCCAAATTTTAAATAAGAATTCAATTTTGAGATCCCGAACCTTAAATGGGTTTTAAAATCCGAAAATTATGAAAATATCTCCTTTTAGACTTAATACGGAAAATGTCCACTTTTTCTAAAGTATTTAGAAGAACATCATTTTTGCTGATTATGTGAAAAAATATCACTTTTCTGAAATATTTCAAAAAATATCATTATTACAGAATTACTTAAGAAAATATCACTTTTAAAATATTTAAACAAATATCAACTTTGCTGTTTATTTGTAAAAACATCTTTTTTGCATAAATATTTTCAAAAAATAACACTTTTCCAAGCTCAGCCCAAGGCCCAATCTAAATAGTAACAAACTTCAAGCCCGATATATTTATAGAAATAATGTCCTATAAAGCAGTTTATTATTTAGACATTATAAACAATATTTACTGGATTATTTAGTATATATTTATTATTAATAAATTCCATGTTATGAAATTTTATTTCATTTATGTTCAATTGATATACATGTGATGTGTATATTTATCTTATGCAAACATCTAAAAAATTCCAATACATGAAATGAGTAATAAAGAATTATTCATATGATGAGTTCATATGTGAGAGACATTATATTCTTTATTTCATTATGTCTAAATTAAATTGTTCGCATTCTGTATATTAAAGATGGAATACTTTACTATGCCATAGAATGTAGTGTTATCTATTTAATTAATGAAGTCTCTAATTATCGAAGTGAGTCTTTGGATAGAAACATTGGTGTGTTATAAGAAAGTTATAACAGTATCGAGCAAGACCTAGTGAATTAGAATTTAAGTATAAGTACCGTAAATTAAATTTCTAATTTTACTAATCTAGCACTATTGTAGAAGATCTTAATCCTAGTAATAAATGAAATTACTTTCATGTGTTTTGTCTTATTGAGTTACTAAAGGACTAGTTCCGATTTATAGTTCGAACTCCAGTATCTTGGAAAATAAGGTATATGAAATGTGTAGAACGTTTTTCATAATGGACACTATGCATATAATGTCACTTTGAGTTTTTTCAAGTACTTAGATAATATAAACCAAGGCTCTGCTATTCACTATGTGAATTTGACTGTGTTGGTATAACTAGATACAAACACCATAGTCAACTATTATCCATTAGATAAAAATGGTAACTCAAAGATAAATATGTACTAGAAGGGCAATACGGTAATTTCACCCTTCTAGTACGGCATTGCATTGGGGGTATGTGTACAGGTATAGTATTTGCTAAATAGATCAAGCTAATTAATTGTTAATAAGCTTCAAATAAAAATAAATGATATTTAGTTCAAGAGTTCAATATTGGGCCTATAGTGGTGTGCTCCAATATTAATGGACAAGGCCCAATCATAATTAAGAGTTCACTATGATATTGGGTATATGGTCTATTAGAGCTTGGGCTTTATGGATCCGTCTGGTCCTCCGTCTAACTTAAATTAAAGTCCAATAGTTATTTGATGATTAGTTGAGCCCAACAAGCCCAATAAGCCCATTAGGGTTTACTATACTCTCTATAGTTAAGAGAAAAGTTCTCTAGCAACTATATACAAGTGTTACACATGAAACACCCCTTTGAGTAGAGAGTGTTACATGCATAACACAGAGAGAGAGAGAGCAGAGAAAATCAGCCACTACTAGGGATTCACTATCCTTAGTGTTTCGGCCATCCCGAAGAAATCGGTTCGAGGAGATTGTTCATCTGCGGATCTCTTTATTGGAAATCAAGAAGGTGACCACCTACCAGATCAATCAAACGGCTTTCGAGAATAGATGGGAAGACAAGAAGGTTGTGGAGCGAATCCGGGTATTGTTCTTATCTAGATCAAGAGTTAATTTATGTTAGATCACGATCCAAAACATTTTGTAAGAGAAAAAATTTTAAACGACTAATTCCGCTGTGTTTCTTGATTTTAAAAACTATGGTATTCTTGAAAATGATTTTGTGAAAATATTTTCCAAAAATTTATTCCAACTAACACCAGCATTATTTTGATAGATGGCTAACAAAAATGTTGATATTTTCAATGAGATCATGAATAGTTCGCAATAGCTTATTGTGACTACTACTAGAGCGTTTTGTAGTACCTACTCCTACTATGGCTCAAGTGCCAAACCTTCATATGGCTCCAGTGGTATTAATGGCACACCACAGAGAGAAGCATGAGAAGTTCAATGGGTTTAACTTCAAAATATGGCAGCAAAAGATGCTATTTTATTTGATCACATTAAATCTTGCAAGGTTCTTAATTAAAGATACTCCAAAAGTTAGAGAAGATGAGCAAGATTTACAAGTTCTTGCTACTATTGATGTTTGGATACAATTTGACTACCAATGCTAGAACTATATAATGAATGATTTGACTGATTATTTATATAATGTATACCTTAATAAGAAAATGACAAAGGAATTATTGGAGTCATTAGACTACAAATATATAGCTGAGGATAATGGGTTCAAGAAGTTTATAGTGGAATACTTCCTAGATTATAAAATGGTCGACTTTAAAATAGTAATCAGTCAAGTTCAAAAGTTTCAATTAATTTTTTATTAGATTCAAGCAAAAGGTGATGGTCTTATGTAAACCCTTCCAAGTAGGTACCATTATTGAGAAGCTACCCCCTTCATAGAAGGATTTCAAGAGCTATCTAAAGTACAAGCAAAAGGCCATGAGCCTTAAAGACCTTGTTATTAGGCTCTGCATTGAAGAACACAATAGATGTGCTAAGAAGATATGAGCCTCATCTAGTATGTGTATGGCAAAGGCAAATATTGTGCAATATGGTAAAAGCTCTAAGATTAAGAAGAACAAGTCAACGAAAAAGTCTAAGCTAGGAAATAAAGGTTGAATGGGCAAGAACCAAATATTTCAAGGAAAGTGTAATAATCACTCTTTTTAAGACCGATATTTACGTATCTTTTTAAGACCAAGTGAAGAGGGAGTCACAAGTAAACATTTTAAATCCCAAGCTCTTCTTAGATAGGTTTAAGTCATTTTGACAAAACCCATTTAATCTTACATTTATTCAAATTAAAATATTAGATGCTAAAAATATATTTATTTAAGAATGTTTAATTATTGAAAATATACTTCAAAATAGTATATGATATTCTATCAAGAGATATTTAAATAAAATTGGTCATATTGTATGTAGTGAAATAATTACTTAATCTTAGAGGTATAATTAATCTTAAAATCAAGATTTTATATTTAAATATATTGTCTCAATATTAACTTAAGAAAACATAAGACCTAATCTTATATATTTAAGTAAACTATCTCGTTTAAAGTGAAGAAAACATATTCAAAATTTATTGTGGAGGTATCCTAAAGCCCGTGCCACGCATCTATCCTCGCCTTAATTCTAGTCAACCCATCGTTCAGACAAAGGTTGCTTACTTTTGATACCTACAACATGGACATTTACACAACGTGAGCTTTTACTCAGTAAGTATAATTTAACTCTCAAAACATTTCATACGAATAGTATTTTATGAAAGTTCAATTTTTGTGTCTTTATGTTATCTTTTAACGAATATCTTATGAAGTAATCTTTTATCACATATATTATCTTAAAATCTTTTATCTTTCTTATGGGCCCTTGTATATGTACCGAGTGGGTACTTACCGATTGGGAATCAAGGGAGTGACCCTACTAAAATATCAACGGTCATAAATTTAACATATTTTCCTCGAGAATCTTCATCTAGTGGAGGTCGGTCTTATCTTTTCTTAGGAATCCTCACTTAACAGAGGTTGGTACGACGCCTTTATATTCTTATCTTTTACTTATTCTCCTTTTAACATAAATATTTGTATCATATTTCAAACCAAATCTTATATTTCATATTCTTGATACTCCCTTTAATTGAAGCATATTTATCAAGTTGTGAACAATATTGTAAAATAAATTTACCTCATCTTATTATCAGAGGATGCATGTATTTTCATAGGGAAGCCAAACAAACATCTCTTGCATAAGTAAAATATCATATTTAATCATCTCAAATACTTTTATTTCAAACAGAACAAACTTTTAAAACTTTCCATGTTGTAGGTGAGATTGTACTTACCTTGAGTCCTTAGAAAAGTTCTTTGTGCTTATAATGAAATACCACACACTTAATTTTGTTACAACCACGTGCCTCTTCTTTATCCTTTATATTTATTATTCATGCGTCAACCTTCATTTTATATATCAACATATGCTATCATTGGTCATGTGAAATCTATTTTCCGTGATTGAAAACATCTACAACATGAATCCTAAAATAATGTTTCACACTAAATTGTAGAATTTTGATGCGTAATGCATACTTAAAGAATTCCACATTGTAGTATATAATTTTATTCATTTTAAAAATTTACATAAATCTATTTGAAATAAAAATAAATCTAAGGATTAAGGTTTAGAATTTATATACAATACTTATCACTATTTTTTTTCTAATTTAAAATTTATAACAAAATTGTTAAAACTGCGACTAAACGAAAATTATTGAATTTTTGGAAATGTTTTATAAATCAAACAAACTCAAAATCTTAAAAGCACATCATTAACATATTATAAGTAATGTACAACATTTGGAAATTCTAAAATAGATCATTTTATACCACTTTAATCACTTGTAATTATACCTTAGAATTTATTTCAGCATTTTGAAATATTGAAATATTGTGTATTCCAAAAATTATTATTAATTTTATAGATAGTAAAAAATTATGATTCTAGAAATGATCTTAACATATATATATGAACTTGTATTTAAAATTTCAATCAAAAAGAAAAACATTTGCCCTTCAAAATCATAGAACTAATTATATAAAATATATTTTATAGCTTTTCTTAGCTAATGACTAATTTATGTTAAATGATTTTTATAAAATTATGGAAGTAGGGTATAAAGTGAAACTTTTCAGAAATTAAGTACACATATAGAAATTCTCATAAAAGTTTTAGACCTTAATAAGGTTTCTAACTCTATTTATCATAGATTGAATTTGAACCTAAGTATAATAAAATATACAAATCTTGAAAGACTAAGAGTTCTAAGAATTACTTTTTTTTTTCTCTTGAAACTTGAAGAACTCTAAGAGGAATCTCTTGAAATCACAATGGATGAATAGAAACTTTGAGAAAGAGATGGAAAAAAACAATTTAAAGAACTTGATTATATTTACAAAAGAATGCCCTATTTATAGACTAATTATGTACAAAAAATATAATTAAAATTTAATTTCAAAAATATTAATAATAATCACCATTTACCTAACTTATTTTTTTAATTTGTTATCTTTTCATTATGCAATTAAATTAATTTTATTAACCTAACCATGCATCATCTACTTAAAAACAATAATGCATTATTCTATCATATTTAAATTTAATATCCATAAATTCTACATAATGGATATTCCATTCAAATAATTAATGTATGATTATATAACTTGCCTAATTTTTCTTTTGTTTTCTAATATAATTTCTTTTATTTTAATGGTAATAATATATAGATAAAATATGTTAATGGTCTTTTACATCATTTTCCATTCATATAAGTGAATTGATGAATGTATATGTATATTATTAAAATATATTAATGGCTACACTATTAATTCTTCTCATACTATTTATATTTATAAATATATATATATATATATATATATATATATATATATATATATATTACTTGTGATTATTTAACTTATTACTTGGGCTTAAAATACTTATTTCAACTTAGGCTCTCCTATTACCTATTGGGCCAAGATAAATGATTTTGGGCTAAAGAATTAAAACCTAATGATAATTATAAATAAGAATACTAAAAATTTCAAATTTTGACTTTCTTATTATCTATTGGGCCAAGATAAATAATTATTAAACTCAAACAATTTAGGACCTAATAGTAAACAGAATTAACTAAACCTACTTCTTATTAACAATAATAGCATATATGTTGTAAAATATTTAATATTTGAAATTAGGTATATAGTTCAACTTGGCTTTCTTGTGTGTATCTCATTGCAACATATTCACGAAATTCATTAGTGTATAACTACTCAATTTCTATGATCAAAGAAATTAAATATACATAATAAAATTTTAAACAAGAAAATGAATCATTATAAATTCATTCTTCAAGAGAATACACTAATATTAAATATCATGATAATTAATAATTATTAAACTAATTTTACAAGTCTAGGTTTTTCTCAGGGTATATAGAAAGTGCTTCAACTGGGACAAAATGAGTCACAAGGCTTCTAATTATCGACTTCTAAAGAAGAAAAAAATGAACCTAATATAGTGGATGACATCACAAAAGATATAGAAAATATAAATCTGTCTATAGTCGTTTCTGAAGTTAATCTTGTTGAGTCTATTCCAAGGGAATGGTGGATTAACACTAGAGCTCTAAGACATGTTTATTTTGACAAGGGCATGTTCATAACCTTTGAAGCTGCTGAGAATGGATAGAAGCTCTTCATGGGCAACTCAACCATGTTTGAAGTATAAGGTCTGAGCAAAGTGGTGCTAAAAATGATCTTTGGGAATAAACTGACTCTGAATAATGTGACGTATGTACTGGATATCTATAAGAACCTTGTGTCTAGTTCACTTCTAAATATGTATGGATTCTGCATAGTGTTTGAGTTAGATAAATTTGTATTGACCAAAGGTATTCTTTTCGTGGGAAAGGATATGAATGTAAGGGTACGTACAAACTTAATGTAATGACTGTAATACCCAATATCAATAAAGCTAGTTTTTCTGCTTATTTAATTGAATCTTCTACTTTATAGCATGGTAGACTAGCATGGTAGACTAGGACATGTTAACTATGAAATTATACGTAGATTAATTAACTAAAATTATATTCATGCTTTCCAAATTGATACAAAACACAAGCACTAAACTTATGTTGAGGTAAAATTAATAACGTTATCTTTTCAAACTATTGAAAGAAATATTGAACCTGCCACAGTATTATGACAGAAGGAATACTAGTGGCAACATAACTAAGAGTGAAAGAGACATTACCAAATTTTTGGCCAATTTGAACCCCGTAAAAGAGACGTTAACTCTCTTTTTGTGGAATTAGGCTCATAGAGCAGGTTTATGGGAGTGGGCTATGAATGAGCTATTGCTGAAAGGCCCAAAACTCTATCAAACTCCAAAACTCGTGAAAGCTTGAACAACACGAGCAAAAGTTGGTATAGAACAAAGCTATAGGTGGATAGAGAATATGAAAGTTGTGAAGAAGTTACTACAAGTAGCAAGATAGAGGCGAACGAACACAAGTTGGATGCAAAACATTGGCAAGTCAACGTGTTGCAAAGGTTGAAGCTTGTGACAGCTTGTAATGACACAAGCACAAGGTAGATGTTGGTGAACCGTAATTCTGGTGGCCAGAACTCAGGAATTAGCAGCCAAATACCCGAAAGCAAGGAGTGTAGAAGGCTACAACTAGTGGGTTGAGAAACTTGGCGAAGACACTGCTTAAATCTGAGAATTCAGCCAAAATAGTGGCTGGAATCACTCAAAATAGTGATAGAACTCTGATTAGATATGGCTAGTAAGTATAGAGGGGCAACGGCAAGGGGTGACGGAATCTTAGGGACGGTGGTGTGTTAATGAAGATGTTAAAGAAAAGAACTATCATGCTTTTTTTTTGGGAAACATGTTGCGTTAAAAGTTGGCAACAAGCCATTTTTTTTTATGAAAATAACAAAAAAAAATACTAAACTAGAGCAAGGAAAAAGAAAAACAATTGAGAGATTCTAGTGGAGAACACAATTCATGCAAAAGAAATTAAATGAGTTTTTAATACAAAAAAATGTGGAACAATAGTAAGAATTTAGAAGAGATGATGAAAAGAAGAGAAATAGAGGAATTTAGAGAAGAAAAACTTTAGATTGAGAATTTTTGAATAGTTGGTATATCATTAATCAAATCTGAAAAATAATATATATATATATATATATATATATATATATATATATATATATATGTATAAGCTTATTTATAAGGAAACTTTTAGTTAAAACCAGGAAACTTACATTTCTAGAAACAAATATAAAAGAAAAATGTCAAATTTACTCAAAATTTAAATAACACATAATAAAATAATTAAATAACTAAATATCTACTTTTTATATTTATCCTTAATATAAGTATGAAAAGTAGACGCATGATCTCCATTAGTTCCTTTTCAAAATTGAGATATTAAAGAAAATATTAGCATTATCAGACTAAGACTAAGGCACCAAACACAAAAATGAAGTAAATTGAGATAGATTATCTCTCCAAATTAATTAATAGCAAAGATATTTATTAGAGCCACTAATATATGTTGAACATTAAATTTTTGGAAAAATCTAACAAGTACATATATACATATTTTATCACTTATCTTTACTAATGGAGTATTTACCAATGTTAACTGAACTCAATTATCCCAAACATTTTATAATATCTAAAATGGCTCTTTATTAACATATGCTTGGTATATAATATATATATATATATATATGTGTGTGTGTGCGTGCGCGCGTATAAGCACATATATATATAAGCTCATTACTCATAAGTAGATTCTTGTGGAAAAATATCAAGCGCACAACAAATGCCAGCTCCAGATTTAAAAAACTTGTACAACAAATGAACAAAATGAAAATAGTTAGGTAGTAACCTTTGATATGGCAAATTAAAATTAATAACAGGATAATTATAATTTACATGCTTAGGTGCATATTACTTCATTTTTGGTTAAAGAATCTCATAATAGTTCACAAACTAGTAACGAGTCATATGTTGATACCTAAGCCAGTCAATTTTATCAATTTACATGCTTAGGTACATATTACTTCATTTTTTGTTAAAGAATCTCATAATAGTTCATAAACTAGTAACTAGCCATATGTTGACTCCTAAGCTAGTCACTTTAATCAATTATAGCCTTTACAAAAAATAAAACCAATATATTTCCTATTGCTTTCACCTTATTGGGGTCCTAAACCATTGAGGGAACTCAAATTCTTGTTGTTATTCCAAGTCAGACCTCTTCTAGTTTCCAACTCTTTCATGTGTTCACTACACAATTAAGATAAGAAGGATTTGAATACTATATAATGATGACAAAAAAAGAAATACTAAATTGATAATACAAAAAGTGTTTACTCTAGTTATTTCTGTATCTCTGTGCAATTGTTCAAGACATACCATTCTGCCTTAAAGTGCTCAGATTGTCTAAGCAGAATGATGCTTTTTTTACCAAATGGGTGACTAATATGTTTAAACATAGGCAAAGCTCGATTTGAATGTGTCCGTCGTTATTTTTATTAGAATGATTGAATTAAGTCTCAATACCTCGAAAATATATGAAGCAAAATGTTAAAGCCTAACTTACAATATACGCTTGCACTATAGACCCTTCTAGATGTGCTCGATTGTAGACATACTACTTGTAAATAGCATAGCCTGTCCGATTGATGAGATTCATCCATCTAAAATTTATAGGTCTTCTAAATATAGCTTCATGAGACAAATGCAAGATCATGTGAACTATAATGTCAAAAAATGCTGAGGGAAATGATTCTTTCCAACTTATTCAGTATGACAATCACATTATTTTCAAGTTTTCAAGATCGGTAATCTTCAATGTCTTTGTACAAATTTGTTAAAAAATAGTACATAATTTAACTATAGTCTCATAGATGTGTTTCTTCACGATTACACTCTGATTTTATGCACTTCTAAGGTGGCAAATTATATAGAACAACGATAACTGGCTACATAGAATATATTTTGCTCATATTCTCAAATAGGTTGAATCCATATTTGTCACTAATCCCACGCATATTTCTAAAGATCTACTTCAAAAGACATTTATCATTATTCAAAAACTTTCCAAGATAATCTGTCTATGAAATGTCTCAAAATATCATCTTCTTTCGGTCTCTTAGTATCATGTCATCTCATGTCTTTTGTAGTATATCTGGAACTATACAACCTCTTTAATCGGGAAGTAAGAATAAAATAACACATGACCTTATTCAGAACTTTCTTTCCTTTATCCCACTGACTTTCCATGCATACTAGAAACTTGTCTAAATTGGCATTCTCTTTCTAAAATAATGCACAATCATGCTTACACACATGAATAGACTCATAACCTAGACCAATATTATATAACTTCATCCTTACCTTATAATGCAATCTAGGAAAAATTGTCCCTTTAGGAAGTGCTTCGAGTAATAACTTAAATAGTATATCGAATGACTTATTACTCCATTTATCTAGCACTTTATATGCATCAACTTTACAAGAAAGTTAGGTGTTAAAAATGTTATGCACTCAGAATATAACTCATTTTTTATCACCATAAACATCTCATCAAACTATTCAGTGCCTTCAATAGGAACATTATTAGACCCTTCATCCATAGGTGGACAACTAGGTTCCTCAGCTCTACCAAAATCAGCTAGTATGCATCATCATTGCCATGATTTGCTATGAAAAGACCATATAGTATAAGATGGTTGGATACCTTTCTGCACCAAGTGCTACTTAACTATTTGGATTCTTGGAATTTCCAATTAAAACAATGTAGGCACAGAAATCTTACTTCACCTTCTAAGCTCATATATGCAACTGCTCTCTCAGCAAATGCCTTAGCACCTCGTCTATACTGGCATGATAGTCGATTCCTAGAGCTCATCCATCTCTTGTCCATATCCATCTTCTAGTATACAAGAGCATGAATGATTCATGCAAGTGCTTCCATGTTCATGTGTCTTAAATCCACCTTATCACACCATTTTTAAAGGGTAAGACCCTATCCCATTCAGGATTATTTTGTTATGTGGTACATCATTCATCCAAAATATTATTCCATTCATGCTGAAATTTTGGTAATATCTCTCCATAATTCCCCTAAGTGTAATACATATATATAGAACATACTCAGAGAACAAGGAAATACCACTAGAACTTGACCAAAGAACATTATTTATAAGTAAACGACAACACATAATATATAATCCCAAATTATCTAATTGGAATAATTCAGGAACTAGTATCGAGATGCATAATCTCTTACCGACTCCTAAACAGATTTAAGCTAATTTCTTTCGTGAATAAATTAATGCTTTAATGTATTAAAGTCACAATGTCTACTAATATACACATTATGACTACAAACAAAAAATACACACACTAAAATTGTTCCAGGGTAAACATTTTCCTACTAAACAACCATTGGTACAATCTAGTAGGAAGTACTTTTCGAGGAACAACTTATAATTGTGAAATTAACATAACATGTGAACTTATTTGGAATGTTGTTGATCATCAAAATTGTATAATACAACTGTGATAATCAAGAGCATTCCAAAGTAGTTCATGTGTGATGACCATTCTATTGTTATAGTATTTTTAGTCTAATTTGTGTTATTTTGGATATTTTATATCCCCTATGGGCATGTCCAGTATTTTATGTCTCCTAGAGAGTATTTTGGGTATTTCAAGAGTCTTAGCGATATTTTGGGTACTTTTGATCTAATTAAGGGTATTCTCACTCAGTATTTTATATCTTATAGGGGCATTTTTGGTATTTTATGTCTCCTAGGCATATTTTTGATATTTTATGTCCTATAGGGGCATTTCTAGCATTCATGTCTCCTAGTGGTATATTGGGCATTTTATGTCCCCTAGGGGCATTTCTGGTATTTTATGTCTCCTAGGGGTATTTTGAGTATTCCAATCCTCCTAGAGGTATTATGGGTATTCTTAATCTAATTAGAGGTATTTTGGATGTTTTATGTCCCATAAAGGTATTTTTGGCAATTTCGTACTACTTGGGATATTTTGAATATTTTATGTCCCCTATGGGCATTTTTAGTATTTTATGTCTCCTATGAGTATTTTTTATTTAATATTTGATATTTATTATACTACAATTTTAATCTAGTATTATTATCTAGTGATGGGTATTATTTTTATTATTATATGTATTATGAATAATTATTAATTGATATCTTTTTACTATTTTATTAAAAATTATTATATACATTATAAAACCTAAAATTTTTCAAGTGATAAAATTTTAACATTTTATTACCCACTTTAGTATACTAAAATGATGAACATAATTTTCTAAAAATCTTTTAAACAAACAATACACACACAGCACCAAGTATCAAGAGGTATGTACACTCGGTACTTAGTACCAAGTATGTATAGTGCACATATGGCATGTAGTACTAAGAATGTACATAAAAATATGCACATACAATACTTGGTGCCAAGTGTGTACATATTTTTTATATAGAAAATAATAAATTATACAAAGAACTAAAAACACACTAAAACAGATAAGTCAAAAAAATTACATTAACAAATTTAGTAATATAAATTGATAATAAAAAGGAGAGGAGAAAGAGAGGACTTACAGGAAGGAACAGCGAGATGAATACAACATTGTCAATTGAGAAATAGAGAAAAAAAAAATGGTTGTCTAAGATACAATCAGAGAGGAATGGGAGAATTAGAGGGATAGAGAGAAAGAATATCATAAAGACAATCTAAGAGAAAGAGGAGAATCAGAGAAAGAATATTATAGACAATAAGAGAGAGAAAGAGAGAGTCGGCCATCTGATATAAAAATAGAGAAACAGGTAGGATTTCAACCCTTAACCCCATAATCCTTTGCCAACACGTTCAACACATGGGCAAAGGGTTAGAAGATTCCAGAATTTTGCCCAAATGATATCATTTTGGGTGAAACTAATTAAATTTATATTTAACTTTTTTAATAATAACTTTTTTCAATTTTCCCAATATGACATAACTGTAAAACCCAAGACGTGAAAAAAGAATTATTTTAATAATTATTTATCATGATATTTTAATATTAGTGTATTCTCTTGAAGAATAAATTTATCATGTTAATTTTCTTGTCTAAAATTTTATGATGTATATTTCATTTCTTTGATCATAGAAATTGAGTATTTATACACTAATAAATTTCATGAATATATTGCAGTGAGATACATGCAAGAAAGCCAAGTTGAACTATGTGCCTAATTATAAGTATAAATTATTTTACAATATATATGACTATTGTTGTTAATATGAAATAGGCCTAGTTAATTATGTTAATTATTGGGCCCTAAATTGTTTGAATTCAATAATTATTTATCTTGGCTCAATAGATAATAGAAAATTTCAAATTTGAAATTGTTAGTATTCTTATTTGTAATTATCATTGGGTTGTAATCCTTTAACCCAATATCATTTATCTTGACCTAATAGGTAATAGGAGAGCCCAAGTTGAAGTAAATATTTCAAGCCCAAGTTAAATAGTCATAAGTAATAAAAGATAAATATATATATATATATATATAAATAGTAAAAAAAGAATTAGTGGTGTAGCCATTAACACATTTTAATGATATACATATATATTCATTAATTCACCTATATGAATGGAAAATGATGTAAAAGACCATTAACATATTTTATTTATATATTATTATCATTAAAATAAAAGAAATTTATTAATTACATTAGAAAACAAAACAAAAATTATGTAAATTATGTAATAATACATTAATTATTTGAATAGCATATTCATTATATAGATTTTATAGATATTAAATGTAGATACAATAGGATAATACATTATTTTTTTTTAAGTAGATGAAGCATAGTTATGTTAATAAAATTAATTTAATTGCATGATGAAAGGATAAAAAATAAAAAATAAAAAAGTTAAGTAAATAGTGATTATTATTAATATTTTTTTTGAAGTAATTTTTAATTATATTTTATGTACATAATTAGCCTATAAATAGAGCACTCTTTCGTAAACATAATCAAGTTCCTTCATTTTTTTTCCTCCATCTTTCTCTCAAAGTTTCTATTTCATCCATTGTGATTTCAAGAATTTCCTCTTAGAGTTCTTCAAGTTTCAAGAAAAAAAAAGTAATTCTTAGAACTCTTAGTCTTTCAAGATTTATATATTTTATTGTACTTAGGTTCAAATTCAATCTATGATATATATAAAAAGTTAGAAACCTTATTAAGGTCTGAAATTTTTGTGAAAAGTATTTCTATATGTTCACTTAATTTCTAGAAAGTTTCACTTTTATATCCTACTCCTATAATTTTATAAAAATCATTTACCATAAGTTAGTCGTTAGCTAAGAAAAGCTGTAAAATGGAAGGGCAAAAGTTTTTTACTTTTGGGTTGAAATTTTAACTATACGTTCATATATATGTTAAGATCATTTTTGAAAGTTTTCATAAGTTTTCGGAATATACAATGCTTCAATATTTCAAAATGCTAAAATAAAGTCTAAGGTATAATAACAAGTGATTAAAGTGCTATGAAATTATCCATTTTAAAAATTTCAAATATTATACATAAGTTATAAATTGATAATGATGTGCTTTTAAAATTTTGAGTTTATTTAATTTATAAAATACTCCCGAAATATCAATTATTCTCGTTTAGTCTCATCTTTAACAATTTTATTACAAATTCTAAATTAAAAAAATAAATAGTGATAAATATTGTTTATAAATTCTAAACCATAATCTTTAGATTTTGTTTTATTTCATATGGATTCATGTAAATTTTTAGAATGAATAATTATGGACTACAATATAAAATTCCTTAACTACGCATTACGCACTAAAATTCTACAATTTTAATGTGAAATATTATTTTAGGATTTATGTTGTAAATATTTTCAAATATATAAATTGGTTTCACATGACCAATGATAGCATATGTTGAAATATAAAATGAATGTTGATGCATGAATAATAAATAAAAAGGATAAAGAAGAGGTATGTGATTGCAACAAGGTTAAGTGTGTGGTATTTCACTACAAGCACGAAGAACATTTTCTAAAGACTTAAGGTAAGTACAATCTCACTTACAACATGGATAGTTTTAAAAGAATATTTTGTTTGAAATAAAAGTATTTGATATGATTAAATGTGATATTTTACCTATGCAAAAGATGTTTGTTTGGCTTGTATATGTGCCTATGAAAATACATAACTCCTATGATAATAAGATGAGATAAATTTACTTTACAATATTGTTCATAACTTGATAAATGTACCTTAATTTAAGGGAGTATCAAGAATATGAAATATAAGTTTTGGTTTGAAATATGATACAACCATTTATGTTAAACAGGAGACTAAGTAAAAGATAAGAATATAAAGGTGTCATACCCAACCTCCACTAGATGAGGATTTCTAAGGGAAGATAAGACTGACTTCCACTAAGTGAGGATTCCCGAAGAAAATATGTTAAATTTATAACCGTTGGTGTTTCAGTAGGGTTGCTCTCTTGATTCCCAGTCAGTAAGTGTGCACTTGGTACGTACACAAAGGCCCACAAGAAAGATAAAAGATTTTATAATAATATATGTGATAAAAGATTACTTCATAAAATACAAGTTGAAAGACTACACAAGGATGTAAAAATTGAACTTTCATAAAATATTATTTGTATGAAATATTTTATGAGATGAATTGTACCTACTGAGCGAAAGCTCACGTAGTGTAAATATCCATGTTGTAGGTATCAAAGGCAAGCAACTTTTGTTTTGAATGATGGGCTGACTAAAATCGAGGCGGAGATGGATGCGAGACACAGGCTTTGGGATACCACTACTATAAATTTCTATATAAGTTGTCTTCTCTTTGAACAATACAGTTTACTTAAATATGTAAGATTAAGTCATATATTTCTTTAAGTTAATAATGTTGTGAAATGTTTAAGTATGAAATCTAAATTTTAAGTTTAATTATGCCTCTAAAATTAAGTAATCATTTTGCTATATACAATATGACTAATTTTATCTAAATATCCCTTTATAGAATACCATATATATAAATATATACATTATGTTGAAGTATATTTTCAATAATTATAGATTTTTAAATAATTATGTTGTTTTATTATCTAATATATTGATTTAAACAAATATAAGACTAAATGAGCCTTGTCAAAAAGACTTAAACCGTTTAAGGAGAGCTTGGGATTTAAGAGGTCCACTTGTGACCCCTCTCCTCACCTGGAAGCCCTTTTAGTTGCACATTATTTAAATCTCTTAAAAAAATAATAATATTTTCTTCAATAATTTCTATAAATTTCTTAATACGACGTTTTGAGTAATTTGTTAATTATCTTGAGAGAATTATATAAAAAAAATTGTCATGAATTTTCATAGTCCAAATTTGTAACTTTTAAAAGAATAAATTAAGTTAAAAATATACATAGATATCGGTCTTAAAAATCGGGTTATTACAACAACAGTTGGGAAATGTTTGGTACTAAATTTTTGCCACATAACGTTGATTATGTATCACAAAAAGTTTTAAAATAGGCGGTAATCTTACTTGCCATTTTTCCCAAAATATTTCACTATGTGCTATATCTTCTCTATAGGGAAAGATACTCATTACCGAAATATCTACTATTGGGATACTATATCAAAAATAGATTTTACTACTAACCATTTACCAATGCTCTTTACATTGATGTATTGGTATTAAAATCTTTTACTGACATTCCTATTGAAATATGTCAGAAAAGCCCATTATTCTTTTAGTGTTAGTATGAAAGATAATATATTACTAACCTTTGTACATCTCTATGTGACATTATCTTTTTTTGGACACTTTCATTCTAAAACATTGTAATAGTAAAAAAATCTTTAAAAAAAATAAGAAATGAGTTCATAGCAACTTAAGAGATAGTAAAATAATAATTTGACAATAGTATTGCATAATACTTCTTCATGTACATAGCAATAAGATATTTAATCTAATTATGTGGAGGTTGTCAAACTGGATCAATTCAAAAATATGTATCATAGATTGGATCAATGGTTTCTCCAATGACGTCTACTTAGTACTAAAAAGAAATATTATATACAAATCCATATTATTTACTACTTGAATAGCTAATCAATTAAATATTACCATATATTAATAAGTAGCAACCAAAATTGTCCTATTTTTTTGTCTTTTAAGCGATTTGTAATTAATTCTACATGTTCTATTTAAGAGAAATCCATAACAGAGGCCCATAATGAATCAAAGAACAAACAATGATGTTCTCCTTTAACTTCTTAAATATTTGATGTAAGATTCTAAATAAATTCAATAATCATATCCAATAGATGACATATAAGACAAATAAAGGTTTGTATACCAAGTAAATGAAAAGGAACTTTGCTTACTCAATGTAAAACCATATTCGTGGAGCTCCAATCTCTACAATTATGCCCAACTTAATTATATCATCAGGTCCTAAAGATAAATTCTTATCATGCCCAAAAATTTCTAGTCTATTTCAATAGGAAAGATCACAAAACAATGAAAGATTCTATCATTTTCAAGCTCTTTGGGGGATATTCTTAGGCATCTCAAATTGAATTGGAGACTTTTCTGCCACCTTTGCACTAGTAGAGAACTGGATGGGATGGGTAAGCATTCTTAAAGATGAGTCATCATTCTCTTGTACCTCAAGTGGTGATGAAGCAAATTAATGTTTTTTTATCTTCTATCTTGATATGTGCCTAAAAATTCAGTCAAGAGAAAGATTATATGGTCACCAAAACAAAAATAACTATATTTCTTAATAATCAAACTAAAGTTATTCTTTTTATAGTAAAACATCTATAAATTAATAATATTATAAATAAGAGAAATTATTAATTTATAGAGGTTATTTATTTATCGAGAACTAAATAATTTATTAAATTTTTTGATAAATAAATATTTCTTAATTTAAAAGGGTAGTATGAGTTTAATAGTTACATCTTTTTTCCCCTAAGATATGTGTATAACCTCTAATAGTAAAAATTAGATACAGTCAAAGTTTATTTGTGTTTACAAAGAAACCTAAAAGTTAACATGTATATATACAAAAGTTGTTATATATTGTTTATTCATAAATAAAATTAAAAAAGTTAATTTTCAGTGTACATAAAAAAGTTAAGAAGTATTCGTATATATGATCATAAATATAACTTTAAAAATTTAATATCTTATAAAATATAGTATTTCAAGATGTCTTATGTATATTGAATATAATAATGATAACTAACAGTTGTTAGCATTACTTTAAGAATACAAATCATTATAAATAAGTTCCAAATCATATATCAAATATAATATATCTATTGTAAAAATTAGAGTAATAAGCAAATAATTTTAGATATTTTTTGAAAAAGAACATAATTAAGAAAATAGAAGTTATCTAGAAAAAACTCATTAATATTATAAATGTTTATGTTATCTCTTTTATGCATTTAATCAATTATCAATTTATATATTCAGTAGGCCCTAAAGGAACTAAAAAAAAATATTTTCTTATGTATTTAGTGAGAATGTTAACTTAGTATAATAGTTCGAGTTAGGACTATAAGATTTTATTATTTAATCGATATTATTAATTTATCGAATATTTATTTATCGAGGTTTTATTGTATCTCATAATCACCAATGATGACCAAGTGTACTAGTCATGAAAAAGAAAATAATTTAACACTATCTTTTACGAACATCAAATCATCATGACCTATTGGGATAGGAAGATAAGCCTTTTCATCAATACATTTGATTACCACTACTCGCACATTATTCTTGCTCAGTATTTTACCATAGATTAGAACTTCATTGGCTGTAATCTGACCAAGGGCAACTACATCGCTATTATCCAAAATCAATCTACTATTTTTATCCTAAAAATATTATAAAAAATAATTATGTAAATTTATAATGTGAACCACTAATGACTTGTTTAAACAATGCATATTAATAATAAATTGCTATGAGAATATTAAATAAAAATTTATTACTAACAACTAATAGTGTGGATGATTACAACAATGGTGGTTGTTGATAGTAAGTATGACAACCCGTACACAAAAAAAAAGAATTATTCATATTTAAAAAATAATGTAAGGATAAAAAAAAGACCATATAGCCCTCAATTCATAGTGATTTTTGGGTTAATTTAATAATCAAATATTTCTCTCTAGAAAACCTAAAGAGTCTAATAATCTGCTCAGTTTTTCTTATACGTACACTCTATTAAAAAAATAAAAAGAGAGAGAGAGAAAGGAGACAACTCTATTGTTATGAGAAGAAGAAGAAGAAGAAGAAGAAGAAGAAGTTTGCTATTGTTATGGATTATTGAGACTTATGACAATATAGTTAAACTAAGGGGTGTGACAGTATTAGTATTAGAGTAGAGGTTTAATCATTTCTATAGACTACTAATAAGTTTTAATTTCTTATGTTTGCATTAAATTTGATGTCATATATTACGATATGTTATCTTTTTATTATTGGCTATTAGGCGTGGATGTAAGTGAAACGACAACTATACAGGAAATCATACCAAGGGCTAAAGGTCAAACTAGTGAGCGAAGAGGTAAGAAGAGAGGTACTACTGAGAATGAGATCAACAAGGATATTGTTATAGATCAGTTGATAGAATTGGTTGAGACAAAAGCAAGACAATGAGAAAGGCTTACGGAAAGATATGGAGAACAAATACTATCACATGCCGTAGTTAGACAAGAAAATTATGAACTAGCTTGTGAGAGGTTCAGCAAGAATAAACCTCCAACTTTCAAGTGTGAAACTATTCCACTATTAGCAGTAGAGTGGATTCAGAGTATTGAAGTTATTTTCAATTACATTAGAATCCTTAATGAGGAAAAGATTTTATGTGCCACTTTTATGTTCCAGGTGGATGCTAGACACTAGTGGGATTCAATAAACTCCATCATGGATATCAATAGGCTTTCTTGGGAGCAGTTTAAGGAAATATTCTACAAAAACTATTTTGGCGATACACACAAAATAATGATGGCTATTGAGTTTGTTAACCTAAAATAGAGAAGTATGTTTTTTAGTAACTATATAAAGAAATTCAAAGAGTTATCTCGATTTACTCTACACATTGAGTAGAAATGAGTTAAAAGTAAACTAATTCCTACAAGATTTCAAGGCAAAAATTTGTATAGATGTTAAGATATCTGCTCATAAAGATATGCCATATGCTGAGATTGCAGACAAAGCTCTTAAAGTAGAATAGGTTGAGCTAAGGATTATAAAAGCTCAGAAAAGTTTTCAAGAATATAAATATAGCAACGAAAAATACAACTTTTGGAAGAAGATCTTAATTAGTGACTAATGGAAATTAAAAAAAAAAAAAGTGGCAACAAAATCAAAGAGAAAGACAAAAGTCCCAAAAAGGCCAAGCTATTAGCCTAAAATTAGCTAACCCGAGAGGGGGAGTGAATTGGGTTTTAAAAACTTTTGCAAACTTTTCTTGATAAGCAAGTAAATTATGCAAGTAATAACAATATCAAGTAAAAAAAGCTAAATAGCATGCATAAGCTCAAGGTAAATAAATTAAAGAGATAGGGAAAGAGAAATACAAATATTATTTTTACGAGATTTAATAAACACAATAGTTTGCCTACGTCCCTGACTCTTGGCAAACCACTTCAAGCCTTCTACTATCGAATCGAAAGAATGGGCTTGACTGACCTATTTATACAATAAATGATTTCTCCTTAGACACACTCATACCATTATAATAGCTTTGAATCTGGCTCTATCATGCCTAATATAGATTGTTTAGGCTCTGGTGTTAATCTCACCTAAACCATGTTGTTTATGAATCCGATGTCAAACTCACCTTACAAATACAATTTTGGCTTTTGTTTGTTGATACACTCAAATAAAATCTCTCTTAAGAAGATGATAGATACAAGGTAAGCCTAGAGCGAATAAATGAGAAAACAAGATATGATCTAGTTTACCTCAAGTGATTTTTGTAAAAAAGTGGATTTGAAAGTTTGAATCATAAAAGATGTTTTGAACAACTTAAAAGTATGACTAAAGCAATATAGGAATGTTCAAAATTTGTTAAAGTATTAGAAATACTTTTATTTATAGACTTGAATGAAAACTAGCCATTTTAGACTGTTTGACAAATAATCTATCATTTTTGATAGACTGAAAGTGTGTTTTCGATCGACCAAAAATATTAGCCGTTAGTAGTGCAGTTCTAACATATGAAAATTGCTAAAAATTCGGCAAAGAATCAGTAGAGTGAAAATGGGAACCGGTCTGCCGAAAATACCCGAGAGCAATATTTGATATTTATTTCAATCTTTTTCGATTACTTTAAAAATATGACTTAATAAATTGATTTTTTATGTAATATGAAAACTATAGAAATTCATAAATCAATTTAAAAGCTTGTGTAAAATAAATTTTATATTTTAATTTGAGATAAACAAGTTTGGCAGTGTTACTTTCAAAATTTCTAATTTTATGAAAAGTTTGAGCCATTAAGATCATATTATATGTAAACATATATTCAAAGAGAAGTACTAAATATTTAACCTTTGCTAATCTACGTCTTGTATTCTTGAACTTTATATTCAACCTCTTTTCCATAATCCATCTTAAATATCTTGTGATCTTTTTAATTTAGCTTACTACACACTCAAGCAGATTATTGGTTCTTAATCATATATTTGTTAACTTCAAAATATGAGACTAAGATTGATGATTTAAAGTATGAGTCAACACAAGCTACAAGCCAACAAACACAATCAGCTACTTCTCAGAGGATCGTTTATCCTAAATGTGAAAAGACTCATCATGTAGAGTATTTAATGGGCTCTGATGCTTGCTTCTTATGTGAGAAATCAAGACACTTTGTAAAGAATTGTCCAAATACTACAGATGAGCAGAAGAAAGTCTCAGCTCATGTGTATACGATGATCAAAAAAGATGCTAAGGTGAATCTATTTGTTATAGCATGTGAGATTATTATCTCTAGTATTCCTATTCATGCATTAATAGACTTAGGGGTTACACATTTATTTGCATCACTAGCATTTATGAGAAATTGGGAATAACACCAAAATACTTAAATTTCAAATATTGTGTGACCATTCCTTAGGAGAAGCCTAATGTTCTGATCAAGTTCTTAAGGCATGTACAATCCAAATAGTTGACAAAAACTTGTGTGTGAATTTAATAGTATTAGATATGTAAGATTTTGAAGTTATTTTGGATATGGATTGGATATCTAAATATGATGCTACTTTTAGTTACTATAAGAAGAATGTAGTGTTTCGGCCACTAAGTATAGAGAAGTTCACTTTCGTTGGCACTAGTAGAAACTCGACGATTCCAATCATTTTCTCAATAAATGCAAGGAAGATATTAGAGAAGAGATACATAAGTTACTTGGCAAATATAATAGATACTAGAACAAGAGTTAAATATGAAGCCTGAAGAAGTACAAGTAGTTAATAAATTTCTTAATGTATATCCTGAAGATTTAACTGGTTACCACCTGATAGAGAGATATTGCCTGGTATAGCTTCTATCTCCAAGACACCTTATAGAATGAATCCAGTAGAGTTAAAAGAATTGAAAGTACAGTTGGAAGAGTTTTATTTGCCCAAACTTTTCACCATAGAGTGCTCCAATTTTGTTTGTCAAGAATAAAGATACGACTATGAGGCTTTACATTAATTATAGGGAGCTGAATAAGGTCATAATCAAAAATAAGTATCTCCTTCCCAGAATTGATGATTTGTTTGATCAACTACAAAGAGCTTCAGTGTTTTCAAAGATTGACTTAAGATCAGGTTACCACCAATTAAAAATTAAAGAAGAAGATATTCCAAAAATAACTTTCCGAATGAGATACGGGCACTATGAGCTTTTAGTGATACCCTTTGGATTAACTAATACCCTAGTTGCTTTTATTGACATAATGAATAGAGTGTTCAAAGATTTCTTAGCTAATTCATTATAGTTTTTATGCTCAAGAGAGGAGCATGAAGACTATTTTAAGAATTCTTAAGGAAAAATAGTTGTATGCTAAGTTTAAGAAGTACAAATTCTAGTTGGAGAAAGTTATCATTCTTAGTCATGTGGTTTCTGAAAATGGAATTTCTATAGATCTAATGAAAATTGAAGCAATGAGTAATTGGCCAAAACCTAAAATTATTTCAGAGATTCGTAGCTTCTTAGGATTAGCTGGTTACTATAGATGTTTATAAAAGGGTTCTCGAAGCTGGCTTCTCCATTGACTCATTTAATAAGGAAAAATGTGAAATTTTAGTGGGACGATAATTGTAAAAAGAGTTTTTAGGAATCAAAGCATTGTTTGATAATAGCTCTTCTACTTTCAATACCATTTGGATTAGGAAGATTTATTATTTATAGTAATAGCTCGAAGAACAGTCTAAGATACGTTCTGATGCACAATATCAAATTCATTGCTTATGCCTCTAAGCAATTAAAGAAATATAAAAAGAAGTATTCTATTCATAATTTAGAGCTAGTAACAGGTATCTTCGCACAGAATATTTGGAGATACTATCTTTATGAGAAGAAATGTGAGATCTACACAGATCACAAGAGTCTTAAATACTTTTTTACTCAAAAGGAACTGAATATGGGATAAAGAAGATAGCTTGACCTGGTAAAAGATTATGACTGTGAGATTAACTATCATCCATGAAAAGCCAATCTGGTTACTGATGTTTTAAACAAGAAATCATTAGCTGATATAACTATTAAGTATATTGATATTAAACATCTTTTAATAGATTTATAGAAGTTAGCGTTAGAGATTGTGTCTACAGGTTTAACAGATAGATTAGCAGCTCTTATTCTTCAACTAATAATTTTAGAAAGAATCAAAGAAGGCTAGAATACGGATCCCTATTTGATAAATTTAAAGAGTAAGATAGAATCCAGAAAAGAGATGGCCTTCCTAATTTCTAGTGATGGTATAATTAGATATAGAAATAGATTGTGTATGCCTGGTGGAATTATAAAAAAGAAGATATTGATAGAAGCTCATACCATTCCCTACTCTATACATCCTGGTACTATAAAGATATATAGAGACTTAAAAATGCATTACTAGTGGCCTGGTATGAAGAAAGATGTGGTTGAGTTTGTAGAACAGTATCTCACATGCTAGCAAGTCAAAGCTGAACATCAAAGATCTGCAGGAAAATTAAAGCCTCTGAACATACCCTAATAAAAATGGGAAAAGATTACTATAGATCTTGTTGCTGGAATTCCTAAGACAAATAAGGGACATGATACTATTTAGGTGATTGTGGATAGATTTACCAAATCTATTCATTTCCTTTCAGTTAGAATAACCTATAACTTGGACCAGCTTGCTTGGTTATATGTTCAAGGAATTATGAAACTATGTTGTATTCCAAAAGTTATCATTTCAGACCAAGATTCTAGATTTACTTCAAAATTTTGGAGGAGTGCTCAAGTGGCAATGAGAACAAAGTTGGTATTTAGTACAATTTTTTATCCTCAAATTGATAGACAATCAGAGAGAACTATATAAGCTTTTGAAGACATACTCAAACCTTGTGTGTTAGAATTCCATGAATCTTTGAGCAAATACTTGCCACTTATAGAATTTTCTTACGATAATAGTTAACAAGTTTCCATTGAAATGCCCCCATATGAAATATTGTATGGAAGAAAGTATAGGTCTCCTATTCATTGGGATGAGATGGGGAAGAGAAAATTTCTTAGTCTATAATTAATAAAAAAGATAATTGAGGCAGCAGAAAAGATCCAAAAAAGGATATTAGCTACTCAAAGTAGACAGATACATTATTCAAATTCTCAAAAAAGAAAACTAGAATTTAACGTTGAAGATAATATATTCTTAAAAGTTGCTCCCATAAAAGGAATAACAAGATTTGGAAAGAAAGGAAAACTAAGTCCCAGATATATAGGTCCTTTTGAGATACTTGACAAAGTTGGATATATTGCCTATAGACTCGCTTTGCCACCTTTATTGTCGAATATACACAATATATTTCATGTCTTTATGTTAAGAAGATACATTTTAAATCCTTCATATGTTTTGATTTATAAGCAATTAGAGCTAAGTTAAGACGTGAGTTACTAGGTACATTGTTAACTCTATCAAAATAGAGTTATCTAGTGTTATTATTTTGCTATGTTCTTATTTGAATTAAGTTCTTTCATGTGTTTTTCTTATTGTTTTGATGTTTTCTTTGTTTGTGTACATAGAAGAATAAAATAAGAGTATTTGATATAAATTAAAGTGAATTTGTGCCTCACAAATAAGTCTTTTAAATTATTAGAATTGAAGTTAAATCTGATGCAGCCGTAACGCAATAAAAATAAGGCAAATCAAAGCTCAAACGAAGAAATGCCGCACCCAAGAAGCTAAGGTGCTAGACCAGTGAAAAAGTGCACTGCAGCGCAAAAAATGGCACCATAGTGCCAACTCTCGGGAACTTTTGGTACCGTAGCGCCAAAATGGCACGACCTCCTATATCCTAGGTTAATAATTGATGGTCGATATCAACTTTTTGATTATACAAAAGTCTAGATTCGGCCTACATTAGATTTACACTAGCCACCTGTTTAAAACCCAATCTTTGAGATTAAAAAAGAAATGTTCTAATAGAAAGAAAGAGAAGGAAGCAGGCATGGAAGGAGAAGAAGAAGAAGATATGCTCTAATTCTCCATTTCTTGATTTCCTCCAAAACATCAACACCTTTCTTTGTTCATACCATCTTCTATTTATTTTCATGTGAGTTTTTTCTTTGTATTTTTCATATTTAGAGAGTAGTATAGTTGAGAGCAAATCTTTGAGAAAGAATGTCATAAAGCAAGAACTAAGCTTAGAGGAGGAGATTGACAACCTCTATGAACACCTTCAAGCTCCTTAAAAAGGGGAAATTCTAAATTTTTTTTTCTTTGATATTTTGTATTTCTTGAATTCATTAAATTAAAATGTTATTATTTTCAATTTATATTATGAACTAAATTCTTTTTTTGTCTAATTTTACTATGTGAACCAATCTAGTATCTTATATTTTTTTATTTCTCTCCTCTTTTATTAATCAAATCCATTGTTGAGTTATTTGATTTACCTTATACTTATTACTTCTATTTAATGTATCACTAAATAGATTACTGAGTGAAATTTCTCTGAGCTTGGAAAAGAGATTAAAAATTTAGACTTAGGTAAAACAACATAAGATTATCTAGTTTGGGATAAGTTTACATAGAATAGAAATATACCTATGTAACATGTGCAACCTCTTTAAGAATTGCTAAACTTAATGAATCTAGTCAATTTATGTTAAGAGTAATATATTAGTTTGTCTAAGTATTTTCATTTATATCTTAGAAAGTAGTTTGTGAATATATTCAAATTCTCGGTTGATAACTCTAGTCAATTAATTAATTTAATAGAGAAATTATGAAATATCATGACAAGAGAAAAGTTGGGGAATTAGTAAATCTAGACATTTTTTCTTATTGATTTATCTATTATTTATTTGCATGATAAGTTAGTTTCTTTTATTTTATTTCTACAAAATCTATATTTTGGTTGTTTCGATAAAGTTAGAATTGAGATAATTTTAATACTTAGCTTAGACTTAGTAATCAATCTTTGTGGATTCGATACTCTTAACTCCTAAATCTATATCACTTGTGACCGTGTGTACTTGCACGAGAGTATGGATTTGTAGTTGCACATTCCAACCAACAAGGTTTTGGCGTCATTGTCGGGAATTAAAACATTATTTCTTTGTTAATATTAATACCAATCAATTCTAATTTTACTTCAAACTTTTTTTATTTTCTTTTTTTTTGACTTATTTTATTTTTGTTTGTGAGGTTCATTATGCTAGCTAAAGCAAGATTTTACCAAAGCTTCACAACATTTTTTCAACATAGCTTGGAACCTTTACACATGGCTTCGAAAAGATTCAAAATAAGGCTTAGTATAGAACTTGACGACGAATTACCTATGTGGTACTAACTCCAAGTATTTATAAAAGGTTTGAATCCTATAAGTAGGAGTTGGGTTGAAGATATATATTGTAAACCCTGACAAAATCCTAGACTTGTAAAATTAGTTTAATAATTATTAATTATCATGATCTTTTATTATTAGAGTATTCTCTTGAAGAATGAATTTATCATGATTCATTTTCTTATTTAAAATTTTATTATGTATATTTAATTTCTTAAATCATAGAAATTAAGTAGTTATACACTAATGAATTTCGTGAATATATTGCAGTAAGATACACACAAGAAAACTAAGTTGAATTATGTGCGTAATTTCAAATAGAAACTATTTTGCAACATAAACGGTTATTGTTGTTAATAACAAATAGGCTTAGTTAATTATGCTTACTATCGGGTCCTAAATTATTTGAGTTCAACAATCATTTATCTTGGCCCAATAAGTAATAAGAAAGTCCAAATTTGAAATTATTAATATTCTTATTTGTAATTATTACTGGATTTTAATCCTTTAGCCCAGTATCATTTATCTTGGTCCAATATGTAATATAAAAGTCCAAGTTGAAATAAGTATTTCAAACCCAAGTAATAAGTTAAAAAGTCAAAAGTAAAATATATATATAGTAAAAAAAAGATTAATAGTGTAACCATTAACATATTTTAATAATATAGATATACATTCATCAATTCACTTATAAGAATAGAAAATGATGTAAAAACCATTAACATATTTTATCTATACATTATCACCATTATATAAAAGAAATTTATTAATTACATTAGAAAATAAAACAAAAAATTATGTAAGTTATGTAATTATATATTAATTATTTGAATGGTATATCTATTATGCAGATTTTATGAATATTAAATGTAAATATGAGAAGATAATGCAATTTTTTAAGTGAATAACGCATAGTTAGGTTAATAAAATTAATTAATTGCATGATGAAAAGATAAAAAATTTTAAAAAAAAGTTAGGTAAATGATGATTATCATTAATATTTTTTTTTGAATTTTAATTTTAATTATAAATAAGGCATTCCTTTGTAAACACAATCAAGTTCCTTTAAATATTTTCTTCCATCTCTCTCTTAAAGTTTCTATTCATCTATTTTGATTTCAAAAGTTTTTTTTTAGAGTTTTTCAAGTTTCAAGAGAAAAAAAATAAATTCTTAAAACTTTTAGTCTTTTAAGATTTATATGTTTTATTATACTTAGATTTAAATTCAATTTATGAAAAATAGAGTTAGAAACCTTATAAGGTCTGAAATTTTTATGAAAAGTATTTCTATATGTGTATTTAAGTTTTGAAAAATTTCACTTTTATACCCTACTCCGATAATTTTATAAAAATCATTTAATACAAGTTAGTCGTTAATTAAGAAAAACTGTAAAATAAATTTTATATAATTATTTCTATGATTTCAAAGGGCAAACATTTTTATTTTTGGTTGAAATTTTAAATAAAATTTCATATATATATAAATATTTATATGGCAAGATCGTTTCTGGAAAGTTTCATAATTTTTTGATGTCTATAAGATTTATTATAATTTTTGGAATACACAATATTTTAAAATTTCAAAATGCTGAAATAAATTCTAAAATATAATTACAAATGATTAAAGTGCGATGAAATGATCTATTTTAGAATTTCTAAATATTATATATAAATTATAATATGTTAATGATTGTACTTTTAAGATTTTTAGTTTATTTGATTTATAAAACATTTCCAAAAATTCAATGATTTTTGTTTAGTCGCATTTTTAACAATTTTGTTATAAATTCTAAATTGGAAAAAAAAAACGGTGATAGGTATTGTTTCTAAATTCTAAACCTTAATCCTTAGATTTTTTTATATTTCAAATATATTTATATAAATTTTTAGAATGAATAGAATTATGTACTATAATGTGGAATTCTGTAAGTATGTATTACGCACCAAAATTCTATAATTTTAATGTGAAACATTATTTTAAGATTTAGGTTGTGGATGTTTTCAAACATATAAAATAGGTTTCACATGACCAATGATAGCATATATTAGCATATGAAATGAATGTTGATGCATGAATAATAAATAAAAAGGATAAAAAAGAGACACGTGGTTACAACAAGATTAAGTGTGTGGTATTTCGCTGCAAGAACGAAGAACATTTTCTAAGAACTTAAGATAAGCACAATCTCACCTACAACATATATAATTTTAAAAGTATGTTCTATTCGAAATAAAAATATTTGAGATTATTAAATATGATATTTTGCCTATGCAAGAAATATTTGTTTGGCTTGAATATGTGTCTACGAAAATACATGCCTCCTACAATAATAATAAGAAGAGGTAAATTTACTTTACAATATTGTTCATAACTTGATAAATATACTTCAATTAAATGGAGTATCAAGAATATGAAATATAAGATTTGATTTAAAAAATAATACAACCATTTATGTTAAAGAGGAGATTAAGTAAAAGATAAAAATATAAAAGTGTCGTACCAACCTTCGCTAGGTAAGGATTTCTAAGGGAAGATAAGAACGACCTCCACTAAGTGAGGATTCCCGAGGAAAATATATTAAGTTTATGACCGTTGATGTTTCAGTAGGGTTGCTCCCCTGATTCCCAGTCGATAAGTATGCACTCGGTACGTACACAAGGGCGTATAAGAAAGATAAAAGATTTTAAAAGAGTATATGTGATAAAAGATTATTTCATAAAACATAAGTTACAAGATAACATAAAAATACAGAAATTGAATTTCTATAAATATTATTCGTATAAAATGTTTTTTGAGTTGAATTGTACTTACTGAGCGAAAGTTCACGTAGTGTATATGTCCATATTGTAGGTATCAAAGATAAGCAACTTTTGAATGATGGGTTGACGAGAATCGAGGCAGGGATGGATGCGAGATACGGACTGTGGGATACCTCCATAATAAATTTCGTATCTGTTTTCTTCACTTTAAACAAGATAGTTTGCTTAAATATTTAAGATTAATTCTTATGTTTCTTTAAGTTAAGATCGAGACAATGTATTTAAATATGAAATGTTAATTTTAATATTAATTATGCCTCTAAGATTAAGTAATTATTTCGCTATATATAGTACGACCAATTTTATTTAAATATCTCTATATAGAATATCATATACTATTTTGAAGCATATTTTCAATAATTAAACATTCTTAAATAAATTTTTTTTAGCATCTAATATTTTAATTTGAATAAATGTAAGACTAAATAGGCTTTGTCCAAAAGATTTAAACCCATCTAAGGAGAGCTTGGGATTTAAGAGGTCCGCTTGTGACCCTCTCCTCACTTAGAAGCTCTTTTAGTTGCACATTATTTGAATCTCAGAAAAAAAAAAATCTATTTATATATATAATGTTTTCTTTAATAGTTTGTCTAAATTTCTTAGTATGATATTTAGATTAATTGGTTAACTGTCTTGAGAAGATTATATAAATAAAAAAAAGTTATCATGAATTTTTATATTCCAAGTTTTTATCCATAAAAAAAAATTTATGAACATATATAAATGTCGGTCTTTAAAAAAAGTCGGAGTTGTTACAGATATGGTTTCTCAATTTGTGAAGAGAGACCCAAAGATGAAGCCTATCAAATGATGAAGGACATGGCAAAGTTTGATTTTGAATTTTTTTTATTTTTAAGAGTTTTCAATAGAACTTGAAGAAGAAAAGCCGCAAGACATGTTGGTGATTAAAGAAGTCCAAAAGACCAATGATTTAACCATATCATTGATCTATACAAGAATACCACCAATGGAGTCTTGTTTGCCATTAGAGCCACCATCTCAATATTACACTCTCTACAAGTTTGAACTAAAGGTAAATTTCCCTTTGAAACCTATCATTTGAAATCAAGCCATTTTAGAATTATGAGCAATCATTGTCTTTACTCGATCAAGCTTGAGGACCATTGCAATAAAGACCCATTCATGGTGGTGTATACCACATTTTATGGGCGACAACTACTCTTTGATGAGCATTCACTTGAGTCAAGCCAAAGATGATAATTCAAGCACTTCTTAGGAGGCAACCTAAGTGTTTATTTTTTTATGTTCGTGTGTTATTTTTCATTGTTCGTATTTTGTGCAATCCAAGGAGTTGTTGCTATTTCAAGTAGATTGAGTTTCATGGCTATATACCAATGAAAGAAGTATCCCTAAACTCATTCTTTTGTTCTTTAGTTTCCTATTATTTTGTATACTAAGTTTGGGGGAGGGAGGAAAGCATGTTGGATTGTGCTTGTATTAGTTTATTTATATTATGTGTTTATTTTCCTAGTTGTGTGATAGTGTGTTTGAATAAGTAGAGGTATTTTGTACTTTCTTTGATAATTACTGTATTCCAATGATAAGAACCTTAGGTGAATTGGTCCATAACGTGTTGAAAAATATAGATATTGGCTTAGTCTTATGGATAATTCTTGTGTTAGTTTTATTTTGATTGAGAAAATCTATATTGAGCACAATACATTGATCTTTGATTTGTGCATGAATCTAAAGAATGTTTATATAAACATGACATTTTGATAATCTCGTAAGTTCTAGAATTTGCTTGATAATCTATTGAGGTGAAATCCTATATAATATTTTACTAAAGAAAAGATTTAGATAATCTTTAGACTATTTGAGCCTTTCAAGCTAACAATGATATATTTTATCCCTAGCACATCCATTTTGAGCCTTGTAAAGCCTTTTTTTTTTCAACCACATATACATTAGCTTAACCTAAAATAATATCATTTAACCTTTATCTCTTGAGTATATTGATGGTTTTTATTGAAGTATTTTGAGCTATATTATGTTACGAGAGGATGGGTGGAGTGAAATTTAAAAAAAAAAAAAAAAAAAGTTACACACTTATTCATGAAAAAAAGAAATAAGTTTGGGGGTGTGCAACTCAAAGAAAGAAAAAGAGAAAAAACATAATAAGTATTTGGCTAAGTATGTAAAAAAAAATTGATTTTATTGGTGTGTTACTTGGTGTGTGAAAAAATACCTCTACATGAGTCCTAGGATTAATGTGCTTAAAAGTGATTTGAGCTTACTTTATCCAAAATATTATACCTTCACCAAAGCTCATATTACAAGCTTAATAAAGACTTTTTGATCTATAGTACTGTGTTAATCTACATTAGTGGAGATAGATTTGAAAAGCAAACTTATAGTACTTGATTAATTCTTTTGAGATTTTGTGCTTAATATATATTTGCACAAACTTATCCAAATTTTACACAATGATAAGAGAAAGGCATTTATACATACACAAACATGAAATTCGATCTAAGATGGGATATGCTCTTGAGTTATTCTTAATACCTAGCCAATATTTATACTTTTCTTTAAGTCATGTTATTATGTGAGTGTTGAGGAACCAATTCGAAATCATTAGTGTCAGTACATTACCTCTTGTGTATTTTTATATGTTTTTCTTTTTCTTTTACTCGAGGATTAGCAAAATCTTAAGTTCGGGGTTGTTAACTCTATAAAATTAGAGTTATCTAGTGTTATTATGCCTTAAATTTTGTTGTATTCTTATTTGAATTAACTTGTTTCAAGTTTTTTGATCTTTTAAACGTTAGAATTGAAGTTGAATCTGATACGGCCGTAACGTAATGAAAATAAGGCAAGTCGGAGCTCAAACAAAGAAATTGTGTACTCAGAAAACTGAGGTGCCAGACTAGAGAAAAAGCACTGTAGCACCAAAAATAGCACCACCTCCTGCATCCTAGGATAATAATTAACAGACGAGATAAATGTTTTGATGATCCAAAGGTCTAGATTCAGCCAGCCTTAGATTTGTAGGAGCTATCTCTTTAAAACTCCATCTTTAAGGTTGAAAGACGCATGTTGGGATAGATAGAAAAAGAAGGAAGCAACTATGGAAGGAGAAGAAGAAGAAGATATGCTCTAATTCTCCATTTCTTGATTTCCTCCACAACATCAACACTTTTCTTTATTCATACTATCTTTTATTTTCTTGCAAGTTTTTTCTTTGTATTTTCCATATTTAGAGAGTAATATAGTTAAGAGCAAATCTTTCAGGGAGAATTTAATAAAGCAAGAACCAAGCTTGAAGAAGGAGATTGACAATCTCTATAAACACATTCAAGCTCTTCAAAGAGAGGAAATTCTAAAATTCTTTCTTCTTTGATATTTTGTATTTCTTGAATTTATTATATTAAAATATTATTATTCTCAATTTATATTATGAACTAAATTCTTTTTTGTCTAGTTTTACTATGTGAACCAATCTAGTATCTTGTGTTTGTTTATTTCTCTCTTCTTTTATTAATCAAATCTATTGTTGAATCTTAAAGCAAATACATGTCACTTATAGAATTTGCTTCCAATAATAGTTACCAAGCTTCCATTGAAATGCCCCCATATGAAGCATTGTACGGAAGAAAGTGCAGATCTCCTATTCATTGGGATGAGATGGGGGAGAGAAAATTTCTTGGTCCAGAACTGATAAGAGAGACAAATGAGGCAACAGAAAAAATTCGAAAAAGGATACTAGCTGCTCAAAGTAGACAGAAACTTTATTCAGATCCTCAAAGAAGAAAGCTAGAATTTGAAGTTGGAGATAAAGTATTTCTAAAAGTTGCTCCCATAAAAGGAATAATGAAGTTTGGGAAGAAAGGAAAACTAAGTCCTAGATATATATGTCATTTTGAAATACTCGACAAAATTGGAGATGTTGCCTATAGACTCGTTTTATCACTTTTATTGTCGAACATACACAATATATTTTATATCTCTATATTAAGGAGATACATTTCAAATCCTTCACATGTTTTGAATTATGAGTAATTGGAGTTAAGTCAAGATGTGAGTTACTAGGAACATTAAGTGAAGATCTTAGATACAAAAGAGAAGAAACTTAGAAATAAGAAAATCCCTTTGGTCAAAGTACTGTGGAAGTACCATGATGTAGAAAAGGCTACATGGGAAAAAAAAGAGTAGATGAAAACTAAGTATCCACACTTATTTGGGTAAGAAAATTTTAAGGACGAAATTTTATAAGAAGAGGAGAATTGTAGTGCCTGATATTCTCACATACATACTAAGCCAATAATAAATATGTTCCTTTTGCATATTAGGTATCTAAAAGTCATTAATACTACTTTCATAGTAACATACCCATTCCTTATGTTATGTGCTTTTACATATATATTATTACACTAATGATTGTCAAAGTATACCGATACAGTGTAAAGGTTCAATACCCTCAGAGAAAGAGCTCGGTGTACTAAAAGAACAAAGAATACATTTATGAAAGTAATGCTATGTGCCTATACATTAAGATAATCTTTGTTGATAACTTGGTCAAATAGTAGTTTTTCAGCAAAATGTAATTTTTACGTTTTTTGAAGCTGAATTCACTGCGTGTTTAACACGTCAAATAGCTTTAATTCAATATCTAGGACTCATTTATAGCATTTTATTTGTTGGCTCCAAGTAAACACGAGGTGGCATTCACGACATTGATTTGTATTTTATTACAATTTAGATTCAGCTTAATCGCATAATATTATTTTTGTACATTCTAATAATTACATGCTAATACTATGTTTATATTATTAATTAGAATCTAATTAACTTATTTTTATATTTAATGACTGGTTATGTGGCTAGATTCCACCATATGACAATAAAATCTATCACATAATAAGTCAAACTATGACTAGTTTTTATTTTCTAAGCTAGATTTTACTACTTAGATCTTTACTTGAGTGTATGGAAAGGGCCAGAAATCTGGTGAGTAAGCTAAGAGTTTTTTAAAGCTGGACACTTAAAAAGTTAGGTGTAAAATACTGAAATTATCCCTCAGAATTTAAGTTATGTCTTTTCTTAGTTATTAAGTGTTAATTTTGGACCAAATCTAGTCATTTTCTTTCTCTTTTTCTTCAGCCACAACTTGAGGCTCTCCAACTTATTTCTAGACTTCTGTTAACTCCTCTTAGTCATATCCAAGAGTTTCCAAGTGGCAGACTTAAATTAGAGCTCAAAAAAGTAAGATAGGTCCAAACTAGTCAAGGTAATTCTACTAGTTCTTCTTAGGTCTTGTTCTTTAATTTCAATTTTCCACTTGTTCTCACTTAAATAATAGTCCTTTTAGGTCTTCCTGTGTCCTAAAATCTATTTCTAAACCTTCGAAATTAGTTTAGGGAAATAAAAGATAAGAATTTCAGTAAAAGCTCAGACTAATCAATATGGGGCCTAATTGGGATTTTGAGTTTGTAGTTAATTTTTATTGCTGTAGACCTTAAACTAGAACTTTTGTTTGATGAATAAAAGTCCTAGGAAATTTATATATTACTGGAAACATAGAATTTAAATGGATGATTAAAGTTAGACCTAAAGTTTCAAAGTTTGCAATTTATGGATTTAAGTGTTTTCATGTGTAGTTGATTAAGTTTTTTATATTTGTAATATAATTTTCTAAATTTAGAGTGTATAATTTATTGATCTTATTATTTATTACACTCATTTGGTGGCTGATTGTGATGACACATAAATGTAAAATTGGTTTTAAACTTTATCCAAATCAAAATGAATTCAAGTACACTTAAGTTATTTTAAATGATCCTCTTTGATATGTATATATGGGAATTAGCTTGTTAATTTTTATTGCAAGTATTAAACTATGATTTAAAAGATTTGGAAAAGTCATAAAAATAGGAAAGGTGATGTCCAAATATTTTTAAAATGAAATAGCACCATTTAGGAGTAAATGGACAAATTTTTACGAAATTATATGTCATTTTTGATCATTTTTGTATTAATGAACTAGCATTCATATTTTAACACTTTTTGAATAGTTTTTCAATACTATTTATTGGCTGCTAAGTATCTCAAGTAATTTGTATGCTTCTAAGTCATTTTATGATCTAGTTTCCTAATTTGGTGATAGTTCTGATTTCGGTCTTATTCAAATTTCTTGGTGCATTCATTTTAGTAAAATGTACATCTTGAATAAAAGAAATTCATGACAGGTGATTGACACACCAGTCTCTCAAGGATATTGACTATTTCTACTATCAATTTCTATTTAAGATTTAAGGTACAAGGTAAGTAAAGACTTATAATTGCATCACAAGAACTACATGGAAGATATCATTGTGTGAGGCTTACTTATTCTTGAAAGTTATGAAATAGCATGTGCATAGCACTTCTTGCATTCAAATTGAGAATTTTATTACAGAGTATTTGAAAGTGAGTACCATTGTACAAATTTTATAAGATAAGTTTTAATTGCAATTGCTAATCTGTCAGAGTTGAGTAGGTAAGTCTGTTGATGCAAACTCTCCAATTAAGGTAGGACTTGTGGATCTTTTGTTGTGTCTTGTTGAAGCAAGACAATATTAGTGCAGTGTGGGATGCTCCTTTGATGATGGAAGAAGTTTTCAAAAAACCTCACACAATGATAGCACCTTATTTTACTCTTAGCTAGAGTTTCCGCCTAATGTTATCACGGCCTATCGACTTACGGGACTAGCAATATGCTAAGGGGCCCAACTATGAATATTTTTTTAAAAGAAATACATATACTCAAATGTTTAAGAAAGAAAAGTATACAATGAGATTTTAAAGCGTACATAAGCATACATAGTTTTTACTTACTGAGTTTTAACTCATTTTAGTCTTGTGATGCAGATGAAGAATTATATTTTAGTATTGACTAGTTGGTTACTTAGTCTGCCTTTTGTTGCCATGATCATATAGATGTGGACAAACTTGGCATGTGGGTGACTTTTTTGTATTACGATATTTTGAGTATGATGTAAATACTACTACTGATAGCAAAATAGACTGATAGAAACCTCTTTTGATTGTACATGTTGTAAAGATATTTTTCAACAAGAGACGTCATGCACTTGATTTTATTTAAAGGTTTCGGAAAGTTCAAATTTGGCCACCCTTTTATAAAACTAAAAATATAGTTTAAGAAAGAATAATACTTTATAGTTTAACTGTATATGATAATATAGTAAAACTAAGGGGTATGATATTTACACTCAAGTTTATATCACATTAATAAGGTGCTTGTTTAATTTAACAAGTGAAACACACCTTTTGCTTAGAGTTTAAGGCTTGCCTAGGAAAGAGTGATTCAATTAAAGATTGTTTATTGGAGGATTCATGGTTTTAAAGTTTAGAGGACTAAATTTCTTTTTAGAGGGGGAGAATGTGACAACTCATACAAAAAAGAAAAAAGAATTCATATTAAATAAATAATATAAAGATAAACAAAAAGATCATATAGCCTTCAATTAATAGTGATTTTTGGGATTAATTTAGTAATTGAATATTTCTTTGTAAAAAATCCTAAAGGTCTGTTTGATTGCAGTGGTGGAATGATAATGGTAATGGTAATAGCAATCAGAATAGAATGGAAATAAATTGTAATGTAATTATATTGTTTGGTTGAAGTGGTGGAATCAATAGTTGAATGAACATTTTTATGTTTAGTTAACAGTGAAAAGGAATGGAATTAGTTGTATAATGACAAAGATATTTTTCATTTTAAATATTTAGAATTACATTTACCATTCAGTTATTTCATTAAATTATTTTACATTTAGCATTATTTATCTTATTAAATTATTTTATTAATTAAATTATTTATTAAATTATTTTTCATTTACATAATTTTATTTTATTATTTTTAAATTATTTTATTAATTAAATTACTAAAAATTTATCATTATTTTATTTTATTTTACAATTTTTCAAAATTATTTTATTAATTAAATTCTTATTTAATTAAATTATTTTACATTTAGCATTATTTTATTTTATTTTATTAAAATTATTTTTATTAATTAAATAAATATATTATTAAATTATTTTATATTTAGCATTAAATTATTTTATTAATTAAATTATTTTTCATTTAGCATAATTTTATTTTATTGCTTATTTTTATTTATTAAATTATTTTTCATTTAGCATAATTTTATTTTATTAATTTTAATTATTTTATTAATTAAATTATTTAACATTTATCATTATTTTATTTTATTTTTTTTTCTAAATTATTTTGCCTATAGCATTATTTTATTTTATTTTATTTTATTATTTTAAATTATTATTTTATTACATTTTATTAAATTATTTTTTAGTAATTAAACTATATTTTATTAAATTTTTTTATATTTAGTATTAACTTAATTTCTTAAATTTTTTTATTAATTAAAGTATTATTTTATTAAATTATTTTATACTTAGCATTATTTTATTTTATTTTATTATTTCATTGAATTATTTTATTTATTAAATTATTATTTTATTAAATTATTTTATATTTAGCATTATTTTACTTTATTTTATTATTTTATTTAATTAATTATTTTTTTATTAATTAAATAGTTTAAGTAAATGGTATTCCATTCCATTCCACCTTATTTCACCTAAGATAGAATTCTACCATATTTCATTCTAATGGAATAACTTTTCCTATTTGGATTTTCAAACCAAACAATGGAATCAGGTCATTGTGGAATTATTTCCATTCTATTACCCCCAATCAAACATAACCTAAGAGTCTAATAATCTACTTAGTTTTTCTTATACATACACTCTATTCAAAAAAATAGAGAGAGAGAGAGAGAGAATGAAAGTAAGAGAGATGCAACAACTTTATTGTTAAGAAAAGAGAAAGAAGAAGATTGCTATTGTTATGAATTATTGAGACTCATTATTAAGATATAAACTCTTAACCAATTAACTTTTATGTTTTAATTTGATTTCGGGATTGAACTTGAATATCGAGGGTTAGTGTTTTGAATTGCTCATTAATAGTTTATAAACTATGGGGATGAATCTTATAGAGGAAGAACTTTATTGATATTAGGATTTAAGAAAGAAAAAATTTGAGTAATTTGAGTAACTTATGGATTATTGAGACTTATTATTAAGGTATAAACTCTCAACCAATTAAGTTTTATGTTTTAATTTGATTTCAGGATTGAATTTGAATAGTTAGTGTTTTGAACTGCTCATTAATGATTTATAAATTATGGGGATGAATTTTATAGAGGAAGAACTCTATTGATATTAAGATTTAAGTAAGATAAAATTTGAGTAATTTAGTTAGGTAAATAGAAAGTTATAAATTTTTTAGTTTTGGGCTAAGATGTAAAACTATAGTAGAGGTTATGACTAGATTTTAGGAAACTTTTGCTAGTCTGGTTGGATCATATTTAGTATAGTTGAAAAGTTTATCAAATAAGGTTTTCAACAGTATATAATTTGTCAAAAACGGACTTATAACTAGAGAATTATAACCATTTGAAATGTACAAATTTAAAAAAATCTGAAATCTTAGGCACTTTTAATAAAATGTGGTTGCAGCTTTACAGGCTTTATAAGGCTCACCTATAGACACTACTAGGACCCTCATTACTTGTGTAATTTGTTTCCTAAGTTTGGTGATTATTAGTGATAGATTAAAATTATTGTGAATTGCGGGAAATTGAGATTGTTCAGGAAAATGAGTGTTAATCATAGAAAGTTCATAGACAACAACTAGTCACTGTTCTTAGTGTAATTAGAGTGTGATGTCAAAGATTTGATACTTATATATAGTTTATATGATGATAGGTATTTGAACAATTATTTTAATCATTTTGGATAAATAGGCAAAGTGAGCAAGGCAAGTAATCTTTGATCTTCTCTAGGAACTTTTTTATACAAAAAGTAAATATCTTACTATTTCTAATAAACTCCTATTTATAAAGTATTTTATTAAAAAATATGATTTCAAGTCAAAATATACTTTTTTCAAATAAGTTCATTTATTGAAAGAAAATTGTTCTACTAAAACAATCGCTTTGTCTAAAAAGTATATTGATTTTATCTCATAATTGTTTTGCACAAAAATATGGATCAAATATATGATATTGTTATTAAATATTGTTACATGAAAATTGTTTAGAAATAATTACAATGATATAATGAGAAGTAAAACTATTTTTAAGCTATTAGTATATATGAATGTGTTTTGAAGATCTCTTTAGTGACTATGCGATATAGATCCATTCCACAAGGGTTATATATAGACAATAGGTATTGAACGTGGACCTAACTATAAGAGTTAAATATAGTAAATGTGAACCTAGCTACAAGGGTTAAGTGTAGTAAATGTAGACCTAGCTGCAAGAGTTTAGTGTAGTAAATGTGGACCTCATCATAGGGGTTAAGTGTCACCATAGTCGTTAAAAACTGTTAAAAAGTCATTTGAAAGTATTATTAATTATTGAATGAAAATGAACGACAGATTTTGAAAACCTAATTTATGTTTTTGTTAAAGTAACTTTTTAGATAATCTCATTTGATTATCTTAAAAATTATTACATTCTGAAATTGATTTTATTTTGAAATATATTATTGAACATTTTCAAAAAATATATGTTTGATCCATCTAGTTAAAGTTACTGGTTGCTTTTGGTATCTTAAAAAATTGGAACAACCGTTGGGCATTCTTTATTGTCATAAAAAGAATAATTACTACAGGTGTTTTACAATATTACATATGGATTATGGTAACATTCTTATTTTTTAATTTCACTATAAGTATCTTACTTGATTACTTATGGTATCATATATCCAATAAAATTGAAAAAAGAAGAAAAGAAAAAAAAAAGTTACATAGATATTCTACAATGTTACCTATGTTACTCGTGAAATTAGAAAGGAGTTGAACATTCAATTAAAAAATTAAAATATAAGAATGTTATCATTGGTATCCTACATGGTTATTCTGGTATTTTAGAAAATTAGAACAAGAGTTAGGCATTCTTTATTGTTATAAAAAGTAAAATTATTATAGGTATCTTATCATGTTATATATGGTACCATGAGAAATTGAGAAGGAAAAAAAAATAAAAATGCAATCATAGGTTTCATGCTAAATTATTTATAGTAATCATGAAATTATAAAGGAGTTGGGTAAAATTTTAAAAAAATAAAAAAATAAAAATAAAATTACAAATATTACCATAAATATTCTATTTATTTACTTACAATATCCATAGAAATGAAAAATGAAATTCTATTTGGTATCTGAAAAATTCTGAAGAGACGTTGTACATTCCTCATTAATATTAAAAAATGAAGAAAAAAAATGAGAGAGAGAGAGAGGTTACTTTTAGTCTTATATTATTTGAGGGGTAAAATAAGGAAAAAAAAAAGAGAAAAAAACAACTTTAGGTATCTGATTACGTTATTTATGGTATCCATAGTATTTAAACAACAATCGGCTGTTCCTTAATATAAAAAAGTAAAAAAATAAAATAAATTATCATTATTATCATAATATGTTCTTATAGTATCTAAAACATAAGAATGGGAGTTTGGTGTTTTTTGTTGCAAAAAGATGAAAAAAAAAATGATTTAAAATTAATTTTAAAACTATTTTCAAAAAATTGTATAGAGCAATTTAAAATTTAATTGCTAAAATCTAAAAATAATAAATTGAAATAAAATATAGAATTTATTAAGTGAAAAAAGTCAAAACACTAGCCGGGAAAAAAAAAGGCAAAAGGCGTGAAAACTTTTTGAAATACTGTAGGTGCTGACACATGACCTCAGCACACAATGCATTTTTTTTTTTTTCCCCCGAGCGCATAGCACTTTCTTTATTATTTGTATTGCATTTTGGTCAGACTGACAAGTGACATCATCATGTCCATATTTTTCTAAATTTTTGTACTATATGTTCGTACTTTTGAAGTAGTTTAGTCCGATCTATATTTTTTTAAGGCTATTTACTTTTTCTTGTATTTCTATAATAGGCCCTATATCTTTCTAACATCTCCTAGTTCTAGGCCAATCTGTGAGTGCTATAATGTTTTATGTGTAAATGATCGAATTTCCCCTAACACACTCTTCATATAATATCTATACAGTACAATTTAAAGTATTTATAAAAAGTATACAAATAATTTATAGACTATCCAAAAGTGAGGATTTTGCTATTTTTGAAACTATTGTAACATACTATTCTTGATACTGTATTTGAATACATTAAATTTAGCATAACAAATAGCATTACACTGAAGATGTTCAATTTTTTCTCTTTTTTTCTTTTTTAAAATATCATTTACATTATTTAAGAATTTTATTTAACATTTATTATTATAGTAAAATTATAATGAAATTTAATAATGGAAAGTAATGAATTTGTATTATTGTCTAAAAATGATAAATGTAGCTTACACAAGTAAAAAAAAAAAACTTACTAATTAAAAAGCTCTAAGTTTTAATATAAAATATACCAAAAAAGAACACAATAATCAACAAGACTAAATAAATATAACAACTTAAAGAAAAAAAAAGATGAAAAAAATTTATATGACACAACTAGTAAAGGTATAAGGAGAAAAAAAGTGCAAAAATCATGTGTCAATTGATTAGAACTTTAACTTTAAAAAATGATTAAATAAATTAAAGGGTAATATACAAAAATATTCTCAAGCATTCTGCAATTTAAACCCTGAAGTTTAGACTCAACAAATCAATATTATAAGATTAAGAATTTCTGAATTTTAATAATCCGGATTGAAATTTTGACCAATTTTACTAATGAAAAAATAATAATATCCTCGATTAAAACAACATTAGTTCTTATTATTTTTCTTAATTACAAGGATATTGTTGTCTTTTAACAGTTAAAGTTATTCAAAATGTGAACTCATGGTATTAATTTTTGGAAATTCTTAATCTCAGAGTATTATTTTACAGAGTCAAAACTTCATAGTTTAAATTGGAGAAAACCAAAACTCTATGATTTTTTTTTTCAATTCATCCTAAGTTAATTCATCCATATGTTTTTCTATTATCAAAGCCAAAAAGAAATAAAAATTACATGCAACCTTTTTAAAAAGAAAAAAGAGTATGTGATTAAAATGACAAAAATAAAAGACAATTTATAAAACAAACAATAATATTATATATATATATATATATCACATAGATGAACATAGTCACAATGGCAAGATTGTAATTTTCATAAAAGTAGATATCCAATTTTTTTTGGGGTTGGATAATAGCTACTTTTATAATACGGCTACAAGAAACGGTTACATGTGTTCATAAAAGTTAGGGCACCAATTTAGTCCTTTAGTTCATTTTGAGGGATTTAGTCCCTCATAACTTTGTCATCATTGGATTTCTCCATAAAGTAACTGAGAATAATCCAACCGTTGCTAGCCAAGAGCAATAGATGAAGGGCAATTAAATTATCAACACTTGTAATCGGTTCACAACTTGTACTATATTTTGAATATTTTAATAATAAAAAAGTAAGTTTCAAGTCTAGATTAGTTGTTGTTTTCGAAAACTAATAATTTAAGAAGCTATTAAAAGCTAATATTTAATGAGCTTAAGCAAATATCACAAACTCCCCTGGAAAATAGATTGTAACATTTGAGTGGGTAAAGTTTTTATTTATTTTTTTTAGAAGAACATAGTCACAATGGCAAGATTGTAATTTTCATAAAAGTAGACAACCAATTTTTTTTGGGTCGGATGATAGCTACTTTTTAGAATATAGCTACAAAGAAGCGGTTACGTGTGTCCTTAAAAGCTAAGGCACTAATTTAGTCCCTCAGTTCATTTTGAGGAACTTAGTCCCTCACAGCTTCATCATCATTAGATCTCTCCATAAAGTAACTTAGAATAATTCAATGGTCGCTAGCCAAGAGTAATAGATGAAGGAATTAAATTGCCAAAACTTGTAATCGGTTCACAATTTGTACTATATTTTGAATTATATTTTCATAAAATATTATCTTTAATTGTTAATCTTCCCTATCTTAATCAGTCTCATTTTTTCTGTGTCTTTTTTTGGTTTGAGTTTCTTTGGCATATAGAGAGAATGAGTAGAGGAAGAGAACAGAGAAGACATAGATCAAGAGAAATTTAAAGAATGGCCCCCTAGTGGTTACCATGGCCATGATTTTGAAGCAACGATGGTCACTACTAGGTAGTAGAGAGACAAAGGAAATGAAAAAAAAAAGGAAAAAAGCAATTTTTCTTTTCAGTTTATATCCCATGTATTATTCTGCACCAAATTTTTTGTATACTTGATCTTTTGACCAACATTTATTTATATCATATGGTTTGGGCAAAAGAGCCCTACGGAGGGCTAAAAAGTGAGATCCTATTATAGATGTGCCTGTAAAATATATGTTTTTAGCTTTTTTAATTATTTTTTGTTTCAAAATTGAAAATCCTAAAACTAACCACTGTCACTCATTTTCATTTATCTCTAGTCTCCCATTCTCCTATTAGCAATATTAACCTCATCCATTTCAACTCAACTTGTTTCTTAGACACAATGAGTAAACTCCTATAGCCAAATACGATTTAGGCCTTAACCTTCCTATTTCTCTTTCCTTTTTATTTGTCTCTTTCTTTCTCCTCATTGCAACATAATACTATGGACATCCAAGGACTAAATTTGAAATATCTAAGCATTCTTTCAACTCTTATCTCTCTGTAGGGTTCATATTCGGTACTCTCCTATTTTTTATTTTGTTTCTAATATATGGTTCTTTGATATCTCTAATATTTTAGTCTTCCTTTTTTTTTTTCTATTTATTTCAATACTTTATTTTGACTATTGAGAAGCTAAGCTCTTTTCTCCTTCAACCAAACAATAAGAATCTCTTTGAAGGTAATCTTACGAAAAGTTTAAATTTAAGTTATTTGAGTTTTTTATATGGTATTTATAAGTTATTTATGGTTTACTTTTATTTATAAATTGTGGAGATGGTTTGTTTTGCGACTTTCTGATTTATGATTTTAATTTGGCTATTTGATATTGCTTTTATTTTCTTTTACTACTTCATACCACCTATAAATTCAAGTATTATGTTACATATGAAATATTCTCTATTTTTCTCCATCAAAATTTAATGAATAATTGGTTTTCATTTCCAAAGGATTCACAAACGGATAATGAAGAAGTGCTTGAGGTTGATATTAAACATGTTGGTTGCACTCTATTATACAAAAAGTGAATATAGAAATTTTGATATGCTTCCTATGGATCCTGATAAAGTTCTAAAGTTTATATACAAAAAAGGTAGACAACAATATCTTGCATCAAGTAAATATGAGACAAGTAACCTGACTCATCGCCTCAAAGTTTGTAAGAAAAAAATACATGTGATATTGGTTAGATGCTTATTTCACAATATGAGGACTCTATATCACTTAATACAGGCCGTTACGATCTTGAAAAATTTCGTGTGTTATTGACTTTAGCAATTATAATGCAAGATATTAATTTTTTAGTTTGTTAAACATGAGGGGATTAGAGCATTGTTGCAATTTTATGCCTTAAGGTGGATTTAGTGACTAGAAGTACTCTAAAGTTGATGTCATAAGTTACACCAAGGGAAAAAGACTGATGTTAGATATAATTCTTAGTAGGATAAGTTTAATACCTGATCGATAGAATTCATTGACTAGTGATGGGTATTTATGTCTTGTAGCTCATTTTATCGATAAAAATTAGTATTTGCATAAAAGAGTATTGAACTTTTTTTTTTTGTGTCATCTCTGCACATTGGTATTACTTTGTCTAATAAGATATTTTCTTTTCTCAATTGAATTAGGAATTGAAAGTAAAATTTTTAGTCTTACTTTAGATAATACTTCTTCTAATAATATTTCTATTTATTCACTTAAGTTAAAGGGATTATTTCTCTATAATGGTGAATTCTTTCATTTGAAATATTATTGACACATACTTAGTTTGGTTGTACAAGATGGACCAAAGGAAATTGATAAATTTGTTTGCAAGATTTGTGTAAGTGTTAAGTATATTAAAGGATCTGATTAAGAAAACAAAAGTTTTTAGAATGTGTTAAGTTAGTTTCTCTGGAGAGCAAAAAAGATTGTATCAAGATGTGATGACTATATGAAACTTGACATTCTTTATGTGCATTTATTATATCATTGTGTTTTCTAACATTTGGAAATAAGTGATTCTAAATTTCTAACTATGAAAGTAGTTATTTGACAAAAGAATATGAAAAAGGATTGATAAAGTGTTAAAATTTTTTAAAATATTCATTGGTTTGGTTTGGTTTGTGGTTTCAGTATGTCAAATTGTTGAAATCAAACTAAGCCATAATATTTTTTATTCTAATTTAAACAAATTTTCTATGAATAAAAATTGTAATTCTTTTAATTGGTGTCTTTAAAATTTATACATATCTCAACTCACTAGTTCAATGAGTGTCTAATTTTATGTATTTTTTTCTTAACTTTTTCTAGGTTATTTTTTTTTTGAAATTAGGGTTATTTTAATTTTAATGGACTGAATATTACTTTGAAATGTTCAAAATAAATTAAAATGAGCTTTTAACAAAAATACAGGCTCATAGTCTGAAAAATTGAAAAATCTCAGATAGACTGAAATTTTAAAAAAATCTTGGATCCATTAGAAAAATACCCACTCTCAATAATATTTAGAAAACTATAATTTTTTTAAAAAAATTGGTACATTTTAAAAGTACTCAAGGTAACTAATCAAGTTACTTGAAATAATCAAATGTTAATTGTGAATACCTCATCAATTAGTGAAAAGTAATATGTTTATAAATATTTTTTAAAGTGAAATTTTTTTAAATAATTTTGAATTTTTCCAAAAATTAAAAAATCCAAAAATTTCTAATTTTTCTTTTAAGTTTATCATAAAAAAAATCAAATTTCCTTAATTAAATATAAATCTATAAAACAATACTAACCAAACAAACCAAATTTAGTTGATTTGGTTATAGTTTCAATTTACACTTTGAAACCGATAGATCAAACTGAGATAGAACAATAGTTTAGTTTAATTTATAATTTTACCATCAAACTGACGAAACTAAACTACAAACACATCAAGAATATTATCTTAAAACATATGGCTCATTTGATATGCATGATTATGTTATATTGACTTAGACTAATAATTAAAATTGGATTAGATTAAACTAGATTGAACTATTTAGTACTGTCCTGTGTTTGGTGTAACACAGAACTAAATCATAAATATATAATAAAAATTTTATTAATGTAGTTTTCATAATATTTTTTTATGAAATAAGAAGATAAATATTTCAGAGAAAATTAAATAATAATAAAATAAAATAAAATATTTTTTATTTTATTTTTAATAATTATTATATGTTTTATTTTTTTTTAAATAAGAATATGCAATTTTTTAAGAAAAGACAAAAGATAAAAAATATTTTGTCAAAAAAATAAATCACAAAAAAAATTATAATCCTTAGAGAGACTAAATAAACCTAAATTCTAAGTAACACTTAAAAAGAAGGAAAATAGTCCTGTCCAGTCCCATAGTTCGGCAGCGAGCCGGACCATAAAGTTGCAGGCTAGGAAGATAAGGGTAATATGGTATTTTCGAATAATAAAAACTGGCATTCTCCTAATAAATACAAAACCCAGGTACGGTCGTAATAATTGCTNGGATAGCGGTTCTAATTTCCAGGGTAAAGCCGCAACAGTGCAGGTGAAGGTGCTGCAGCAGATAAAAACCCCGGCCTCGAAGTTCGAAATTAGCGTATCCATTTTTGATCGGCGAGGTAGGTCGGTCAGTTCAGTTCAGTTCACTTCACACAGTTCCATATTTGGCCCCACCCTCTCCGGCCGAGGAGTAGCGCGTCGTCGTCACGCGCTTCCATTCTCAGCAGTATTCATGGAGTTTGAGGTGAGGTTGGTTGGGGGCATGGAGAGCTGCTTCGTGTCCCTGCCTCTGCTCCTCGTCCAAACCCTCCAATCCTCCTCCTCCTCCGCCTCCCTCCCGGACCTTCTCGCTCTCGACCTCCGCTCCGGCAACGATTGCTGGACCGTCGCCTGGTCTGGCGCCACGTCGTCTTCTTCCGCCATTGAGGTCGTTTTTCTATTCCTTGATCAAATTTTCAATTTTGGTTTCAATTTTTGGAAATTTTGATTTTGGTTTTGATTTTTGTTTTTGTTTTTGTTTTAAAAGATTGCTCAGCAGTTTGCGTATTGCATATCCCTGAGAGAGGGTACAAGAGTTGAAGTTCGAGCTCTGCCTAATGTAGCCAAAGCTACTTTGGTAACAATTGAACCAAACAGTGAGGATGATTGGGAGGTTATGGAGCTTAACGCAGAGCTTGCAGAGGCAGCTATATTAAAACAGGTAAAACCAAGTAAAGAGACCATCTTTTGGGCTTTACATGGTAGTCCTTTTTTTATTTTTATTTTTTTAAATATTATAAATTCAAATTGAATGCCTGAATGCCAAAATATTTATCATTGGACTGTCTTTGAAGCTTGTTCTTGTCGATTTGTTTGTTTGTTTCTTTTTTTTTTTTTTTAACAGAATTTTGAGGTTTTTTTTTTTTTTTTTTTTTTTAAAGGTTACTATTAGGGCATGTTTACAAATTGGTAATGGAGAGATTGGAGAATGAGGAAATGGAGTGAGGAAAGGGAATCCTGGCCGTTCCCACCCATTGTTTCTTATTCCCACCGCTCTCTTTCTATCGGTTCCCTTTGCGATTGGTAAATGTGGCCATAGTATTTGTTTGTCTTCTTTTTCTTTTGTTGTGTTTTGTTTTTTTAAGGTTGAGGGAATTTAATGTCAAAGCTTCTACCCCTTTTATGTTGAGTGATCAATTATATTGGAATAGTCTTCATAATCAATCTCAAATGTCATAATGTCAAAGCTTCTACCCCCTTTATGTTAAGTGATATAGTTAGTCGATTCTCTTCTCAAGGAAATGGAAATAGGCAGTAAAGATAAGGTCCGATTTAGCCCTCATTTCTTATTCACTTTGGATTATGTGGAAAGAGATTATGTGAACTGTTCTTGTTTTTGGTTGTCCTGATACGTATTTAAAGTTTAAGCCAAAATGACATTGCTCTGGGCGTGCCTGGGAGAGGATCCACTGAACACTGAGTCTCTTTGTGGTCTTCCCCATGTAGATTTGATGAATCAATAATATCTCCTTTCTTGGTAGTTTGAAGGTTTATTGGTCTTTCATTCAGTATATTGACAGAATTAATAGTGGACAACAAGAATGCTCAGATCTCTTTAATTCTATCATTTTTTCCCTTGTTCTTTTAATACAAACTTTATGTTTCTTTGAAAGAAAAAAGGAAAGTTATGGTGGATTTGATGTCTATGTTGTGTCCTTGTTTAGAGTGCCATTCTGACTTAGAAATCAGAGCAGTTCTATAGATTCTATTTCATGTTCGTCTATACAATTGAAATGAACCGGACAATTTGTTACTTTTTTTGTTCTTTCTCCAGGGATTCTAAGCGAAAGAAATATTTTCTCTTGTTTGGGTAGTGATCCTGAAACTTTGGTAAATACAGGTCAGGATAGTTCATGAAAAGATGACGTTTCCTCTGTGGTTGGGTGGCCGTACTGTCATCACATTTTGTGTGGTTTCAACTTTCCCCAAGAAAGCGGTGGGTAAGATGCTACAATAAGTGCTTTTCTTGGTAAATAATCTACTTATATGCTGCCTAGATCACATTAAGGTTCTTAAAATTAGACCATTTATTTTAATTGGAAAATAAATGCCAGTCCAAACTTGTGAACATACCCAAGTGATGAATATGTGTTCTCGATTTACATTCTAATTGCTTGAAAAAAGAGATGAAGACTAACATCAAGGTATAAGAACCTGAGGATCTATGCATTTAACATTTTGTGTATTTGGGGTTTAGGTTGTAAGAACCTGACAATGTATGGGTTGGACTTCAGGCCCTTCTTATTTCTGCATTTTACCCTTGTTTCCAATAAAGTACATATTTGGCATAAAAGTTATGAAAAGTGGTTTTTTTTTTTTTCATTCTTTTTCTTGTTTTCTTTCTATATATAAAAAGTAAGATTATGATTCTAGTAATATATTTATGGTCCTTGGGTCAAAGTGTGGAGATTATTTCCTGCTTTATCCTTAAAATATACTGTATGGTTTGCAAAAAAATTGTTTTGTTGGCAGTAAGTCCGCAGCTGTAGTGGTCAAGTTTCACGATATGATGAACTAATTGAGTAGGCCAAGCTTGTAGAGACAGTTTTAATAGCTGATATCCATTAATTTGCACAAGCACAAGCACGTAAACAAATATATTTCAAATATCTGTTGTTTCTTGCCAGTCCTGTACTATAAATGAAGATGTTGTAGTTAATTCAAATTCTGACATGCGATTTTATCAGTGCAACTTGTGCCTGGAACTGAAGTTGCAGTTGCTCCGAAGAGGCGCAAGAAAACTGTAGATTCATATCAGGACTTGTCCTTATTATCTTCTAATAATGCACATCATACTGCAATGGCTCTACTCCGTATTCAAGATGCTGACAGGAGATTAATTCACAAAAGTTATGTCGAAAGTGTTGAGCTGGGTGTAGTTCTCACTTCTGTTGCTCTTGTACATCCAGAAACAGCAAAAAAGTTTGCATTAGATTCTCTTCAGTCAGTAGCTATAGTGCCAAGATTATCATCAAAGGAGAGTGTAAAGGATTCTGAAAAAGATGGCTTGAGAGTAAAAGGTAGTTCAAATTCAAAGAATGCTAACGGTGTAATTAAACAGGAACATCGTCAAGCAGTTGTGCATCTATTGGTTTCAGATTCAGTGACTAAAGGGCACGTGATGATTGCCCAGTCTCTTCGTCTTTACTTGAGGGCTGGACTGCGTTCATGTGCGTATGTCTTACCTTGTTAAACAGTATCATCTTTATTTAAAACTTTATTGAGATTGTGTACTGTTGCTTGACTTTAGTTTACAATGTGCATTTGTGATCTAGGTCTAAAAGTATCATCTTTGATTAAAGCTTCCTTTAAACTGTTTACTAGTGTGTGACTTTTGTTCGCTGAAGTTACTATGTAAACTATTTTATCTCATCTTAAAATCTGCTTTTAGGTATTACAATTACTCTTCTTAGTGTTTGAATGTTGTTCTTTAACCTGTATATTCCATCTACTTTTTATTCTCAGTTGGAGCTATATTACTTGTTCTCTCTTTATGTAATTTTATCATGAGCCATATTCTAGAAGTCAAGGTTTTATAATTACAATTTTTTGAATGATCCTTTGCTGATGATGCGTGTCTGTATTAGCTTCTTCTTTTTTCCAATGAAGGACGGTTGTATAGAATTGCTTCTCTTAGATATGTACAGGCAATCTTATGGCGTTTGTGTTGTCTGTTTCCTCCAAATTTTAACTAGATGATTCAGTGCCTTCTGGTTGATTTCATTTTATTCATTTTATTTTTTTTATTTAGTTTTAATTTTTTATTTATCATATCTTATCAAAAGTTGTCATATTTTTTGCCTTGTTTTATTTTGGTCCCTTAGTTTGTTCTCAACAAATGTTTTTGATCCTTCCTTTTAAAAAAAATCTTGTATGCTGAGAGTGCTTTCATGCCTGCAGGGGTTTATTTAAAGGGATGCAATTATTTGAGGAAAGATATTCCCTTGCTTTCACTTTCTCCTTGCCATTTTAAGATGTTAGAGAAAGCTAAGCATCTGGAGAAAAATGGCCTTGAAGTGCTTGATAGCCATAAAATTCGCAGAACGAAAAATGTGCTCAATACTCATTCTTTCACCTACATGGATGTTGTAGATTGGTCAACCCATGATGCGGTTGTTGTCGCTTTTTCACATGAATCTCATTGCGAAGAGGATGGGAAGGATAATTGTGACAGTGAAAATGCAAAGGGTCTAGAAAATCTTATCAAGGCATGGTTCATTGCACAAGTTGATGCCATTTCTTTGAGTACAGGGGTAAAAGTCAATTCACTGATTCTAGGGAGTGAAACATTGGTTCACTTTGAAACGAAAGGCTATAAGTTTGGGTCTCATAAAAATATGAAGGCGTCATCTAATGATATTCTAGAGAACATAAATAAGACTGGTAAGCTGCCAGTAGAAATATTATATGTATTGACTATTCCTGAGGAATCCCGTCCTGGGGAAAATGTGTATGAGCTTGTGTTTGAAGAAATGAACAAAGGGAAGAATGATCTGCAAGGTCCAGTGTTTAAAAGGCTGGAATTGGGTGATCCTGTAACCTTTAATTGTGTCCGAGAGCGAAATTTTGATGAAGATATTAGTACTGATATATCTTCTTTAAGCTGGATGGGGACAAGTGCTTCAGACATTATAAATAGTAGGTTTTATTTATTCATTTGTTTATTTTTTGTATGATGGCCTTCAGTCCTCTTTGTTGTTTATGTTATCTCTTTGTTTTAGCTGTCTAGGGAGACATACCCGGTTAGACAACGAGGACATCATGACAGAAAATGTGGGGATAAATTTAGTTTTAAAACTTTTCCTGCTTCTCTTTTTCTTTTTTTTATCTTTTTGTATTTTATTTTATTTTTTATTTTTATTTTTTTCTGAAAAACTGTTTGTGTTTTTAAGTGTTTGTACGTTACTTATATGCAAGTCATCACACCAACCTGTCCTCAAGTAGGGAATGATGTATCAAAACTAAGTATAAATCTTTAAAAACTAGATTGACCCCATGACTTTCTTAAAGTGTGATCTTTTCCAAATGTAGGGATGATGGTATTGCTATCCTCTGCTTCTGGGATGTGGTTCAGTTCATACAATTTTCCTCTGCCGGGACATGTTCTAATATATGGACCTCCTGTGAGTCAATCACTTAAATCTGATTTGCCTTTAGATGATTTAATATTTGAAGGGCAAATGAAGAATGTCACTCGTGTATGTTAGATATTATCAGGGATATGCATAAAATAGAGGTGCATTTTTTCTCCTCATGACACCTGTCCGTAGTTTGACATAAATTTGATTTCATGGCAAACGGAGGTTCTTGTTCAGTACGTGAACAAAATGTTTCACCATGATGAAGTATTTGAACTGTTATTATTGTTGCTAGTATTGGTGTTATTATTTGAACTGTTATATAGTTGTTATGGTGAACCAGTTTTTTTGATCTTGATGTTGATATGTTTTGTTACTTAGAAGAAACAAACTATTCAGTCCTACAGGTTAACCAAATATTTGAGGTGCAAATATACCTTGGGCTTGAGATTAAACTATGTATAACCTTCTTTGAGGTTATTGGCTTTTCACTTGTGGTTGACAGTTCTTTGCTTATGTTGCCAGATATTATCAACGTGACACTACTTATTCAAATACACCCCCCTTTCTTGTAATAATAATTCTGTATTATTATTTTCCAACTATTAGGGCTCAGGGAAGACATTATTAGCAAAAGCTGTTGCAAAATTCCTTTGGGAACATGAAGACCTGTTAGCACACATGTACGACATTATTTGTCTTATTTTATAGTATTTTTTTTCCCTTATTTCTGGTTTATTGGGATGTTGTTTTTAATTTTGGAGGTAGCGTATCTTCTAGTTTTGTCGATTAAAAAGAAAGAAAGCTTTGCCAATGTGAAATGGTCTTTTTAAATTATTGGTAAAGAACCCAAGTTGGTTTGTCATGAGAAGATTTGAATGAATCCCATTCTTTAACGTTGGTAAAACTTCTAGTTTTGTCGATAAAAAAGAAGGAAAGTTTTGCCTATGTGAAATGCTCTTTTCAAATTATTGGTAAAGAACCCAAGTTGGTTTGTCATGAGAGGATTTGGAATGAATCCCATTCTGTTAACGTTGGTTTATCTCTGCAGAGTCTTTATATGTTGCTCTAAACTTGCTGTTGAAAAGTCCCAAACCATTCACCAAGCACTCTCTGGCTATATATCTGAGGCCTTAGATCATGCGCCATCTCTTGTCATCCTTGATGATCTTAATTGCATTATTTCATCGTCTTCTGAATCAGAGGGATCCCAACTTTCAAGCTCTATAACTGCACTGACAGAATTTCTTACAGACATTTTGGATGAATATGGGGTACTATTATTTTCTTCATTAGTCAATTCACTGTGACATTAATATGCAGATGTTTACTGATGTGTTTGAATTTTTAGTCCTTTTTGTGCATCTCTGATTAGTTATGTGCTTGATTGATGAAAAGTATATGATCTACATTGATGAACAGAGGAAAACCCTGTTTATTGGGGAAAAAAAAAGGAAAAAGAAAAAAAGATTTACTTGAGTTTAATCATGCTTATAATTTGTCTGTGTCTTTTACGGTTGGGAGCAACGTAGAAATAAATTTGAAGATCTTCGTACTGTGTTCTGGATGACTAGCTCTGTTGATTAATGTTGTGTTACATTAAGTTGTAATCTATTCTATAAGGCATGAACCCTCAATGTCAGGCTGTAATGAGCTTGCTTTTAGTTCTAAAGCGTCTTGAACCAGGGTAACTAGGTGCAATTTCATTGCCGTAACCCCTAACCTGCTAATGCTTTTGTTGGGTATCTTAACAGGAAAAGAGGAAGATCTCTTGTGGAATAGGCCCTCTTGCTTTCATAGCTTCTGTAAAGTCTTTGGAGAGCCTACCACAGGCATTGACCTCTTCAGGTTGGTTTGTTTTAGAACTTATTGTCTAATGTCTTTACTTGCAGTAAATCTCAAAGCGAGTTCACAATTTTCTCTGTGCTTTCTTTTTATTTATTTATTAATTATTATTATTATTATTATAATCTGAACTTGGTACATTTTTCTTTTTAAAAACTATGTTTATGATTAGGAAGGTTTGATTTCCACGTTCAAATGCCTGCTCCTGCTGCCTCTGAACGTGCAGCAATACTGAAGCATGAAATTCAGAAGCGTCGCTTGCAATGTTCTGAAAGCATTTTACAAGATGTAGCTTCAAAATGTGATGGCTATGATTCATACGATCTGGTATTACATAGTGTATTATTCCCTAAAGTATATGGTTAGAGAGTGTATTATTCCCTAAAGTATATGGTTAGAGTTTCATGAATGCAAATTATGGTGATCACTATGATATGTCTGTATTTTCATCCTTATAAGTTGCCCACCTCCTCCTCTCTCTCCTTTTTTTTTTTAATTTTTAAAGTGGCGAAAAAGGTACTATTAATATTGAAAATTGATACAAAAGGGAAATGGGGAACAAAGAGGTCTCCTTCGTGGAGCAATCCTCATTTACTATTCCAACTTTGCGACCATGGAATGTGATCTTTTTCTTTATTTTTTTTAGGGTTAAAAAGATAAAGAAAATGGATTTTCTTTGGCCATTTATGAAGTATAGACCTGAAATATTTTGTCAAATATAAATTTTACTGTTTTTTTCATTTGTTTCAATTAAAAAAATTACAAATTTGACTTGTACAGATTTTTTGCTTCGGGTTCCATTTGAGTTCTTTATACTTGTAGGTTTCTAATTCTGAGATGTTAGCACTTAGTTATGTTTTTTCGGTTCCTTTTTGCCTTCAGAGGAAAGGGTTTAGCATGATATCCATACAGGTTTTAAAATTACTAATGCCAAACACACCCACATTATATCAGGAAATATTGGTTGATAGAACTGTTCATGCTGCCATTGGTCGATTTATAGCTTGCCATTCTTCTATTGATCAAAGTGAAAAGCCCACTTTACTTGGGGATGATTTTTCCCGGGCAATGCACGATTTCCTTCCAGTTGCCATGCGGGAGGTTACTCGATCTGCTCCCGAAAGTGGTCGGTCTGGATGGGATGATGTTGGTGGTCTTCTCGACATTCAGAAGGCTATTAAAGAGGTGTTGATTTCTTATTAATCTCTCATGTAGTGATTTAAAAATGAATTGATAAGTTTTAAGAAAATATGTGGTTTGTGGTATTTAGAATTATAATTTACTCAATATTGTAGGGTTCACAGGTAGGAGAAATATTGAAAAAAGAATTTCAGTTTACTCAAGACATTATATCTATGTGCATTATATTCACAGTTTGTATATTTTCGTTCCAAACTTGTATTAGATACTTGATTTTAAAACCGCCTAAAAGGTAGACATAATTTTTAATATGCATGAGTTAATTCTCTCTCTCTCTCTCTTATTTTTATAATTGTTTTATTATGTTTATTGAAAATAACATATGAATTTATAAATTTTTAATTTAAATAGTACATGTGCTAAAAAGAAAATTTTAAATAGTACTTTTAACCCTCTTTTTATTTTTTTTTTCCCTTTGCAAGATATGCATGAGTTTATTCTCTGTCTCCCTCTCTCACAGTTAGAAGTTTATTCATGCTCTCAAATTATAATTTTTGTGGAACTTAACTTCTACAGTTTGTCTTGATATATGGGTCTGTTTGGCATAGCTTGCAAAGATTTTTTAGGCCTCAAAAGCCACTTATCGGATTGTTTCTCAAAAAAGCTTTTATTTAGAAGACCATTTTAAGGGAGCATGGTCCCATAAGCTTTTCTAAGAAGATCCTCTAAGACTTCAAGAGGTAAAAGTTATCCCAAATGGGCTCAGTATTGTTTAGGGATTCCCTTTGGATATATGTATCTAGGCACTTTAGAGTTTTCCCTTTTTCACTATTTTTGTAATGGGTGGGTATGATTTAATTTCTAATTCTAGTGTAACTGGAGGCGTTAGGCAATTGGTAGTTCTTCCTCCTCCTTTGTTCTTTGCTTTCCATACTCTTTTCTAATGTATTACTAGCCTTGTATAAAAGTTCATATATCGATTAATGTAACCTTTGTATCCATGAATCTTGGCTTTTCTGGGTTTTCTTCTTCATCTACATCTTCTTCTTTCTTCCCCCCCTCCTCTCTCCTTTCTGCCGACTTTTTTGTTATGGGAGAATGTGATTTAATTTCTCCTTCTAGTATAACGATAGGCATGAGGCAGATCTGTGGCTTCCCTCCTCCATTGTTCTTTGTCTTTCCTACTCATTTCTAAAATGTTATCCGTCTCTTGTATAAGAGTGCAGATGTGATTAATGTAACCAGCTTTATTGATAATATCAGCACAATTTTCATCTCTTTAATTACATTAACTTTTATGTTTTTTTTTTCTTTTTCTCACATGCTTTTAAGTTGTATATGTCGATTTCCTTCTCTTACCCTTCTGAAGTAAAGAGAGTGTAGAACATCTTCATTATTTTCCTTTCATTTGGATCAAAATAGAGTATGAGCCTCATTTTACAATAGCATGCACTATTTCTTAGAATGTATTTTTGTCAATATAATAGCATGCATTCTTTCTGGATACTTAATCCCACCACTTGTCCTTTTTTTTTCCATAACTAATGCAAATATCAGATGATTGAATTGCCATCGAAGTTCCCAAATATTTTTGCACAAGCGCCTTTAAGGTTGCGGTCAAATGTTCTATTATATGGACCTCCTGGTTGTGGCAAGACACACATAGTTGGTGCTGCTGCCGCTGCCTGTTCATTACGATTTATATCAGTTAAAGGGCCTGAGCTGTTGAACAAGTACATTGGTGCTTCTGAGCAAGCTGTAAGAGACAAATTCATCAACTTTTCCCAACTAAGCTGCTGCTGCCTTTTTATTTTTATATTTTAAACCTGTACTCTGGCGTAATAATGTTACACAATTGATCAAAGATTTACACAACAAACAAGAAAGCTGAGCTAGAAAATGTTGGTTATTATATCCCAGTGGAAAGTATATATCATGCCTCAACATGTGAAGAAAAAAGTCTGAATCAGAAAGCTATTAGGAGAATTGAACTTAAATTACAGTATTTATATGTTCCAACATCAAAGCTGCATTACCTATAGGTGATGTACTGTTGCAAGGATAAAATTAAAATTGGTCCTTTATTAGAAGATTACTTATTATAGTCATATTATGTAAAGTGTATTATGCAGTTGATACCTATATTTTGGCTTGTAGGTTCGTGATATATTCTCCAAAGCAGCTGCTGCAGCACCATGCCTTCTCTTCTTTGATGAATTTGATTCTATTGCCCCGAAAAGAGGACATGACAATACTGGAGTAACAGACCGTGTCGTTAATCAAGTTAGTGTTTTTCTTCTTTCCTGTCAAATTATTTTCTTTTCTTGACTTCAGTAGGATCTTATTATTATATTCCCCTTGTTGCAGTTTCTTACTGAATTAGATGGTGTTGAAGTTTTGACTGGTGTGTTTGTTTTTGCGGCAACAAGGTCAGTCCTGTGGTTGTGATCAGCATATCATTTCTTGATCATGGAAGACTGAATTGTTGATATATTTCGAATAAAGGATACATTTCTATTGAATTGTACAGTTCTTGGTTCATAACTGAGAGTTGCTGCAAAAATTCAGATAATTTTTTTTTACTTGACATTCAACATAATTACTGTTGGTACATTTGTTCATACTAACTTATAAAATTTCTTGAAACACCTAATGTAGATGGTTTGTCTTAGTTATACTAATTTGTGCATAGTTTTCAAACATGTTTGCGCAAATATTTTTAATGTAGTAGACTATGATAATTAGGCAGATAAGGGATTTGAGGTTAAGCCCGTTGCTTAAGGTTATTTATCTCTGTTTTAAGAATGGGGTTCAACTTATTTGATAATCTTTTTTTCAGCTTCTGAGTAGGCTTGACTGTTAGACATTTAGACCTTTATTGATGTAGACTAATGAGGTTATTCCTTCTCTTCATTTTCTTTCGGTTTCCATATTTCTTCTATCCTTCTATCCTTTACCTTTTCTTTCTTTCTTCTTTTTCTCAGTCCTGCATCAAATTTACTGTTAAGTTTGTTTAGGAATCTGTTCAATTAGCTGGTTTAGATGCCTGAGTGAGTTACCAGATCCATTGCTTTTCTGAAGCTTCTAAAAACTCCTGAGAATTCTTTTCTGCACAATGCTTGAGCAAAGCCTTAGATTCCTGTACTCTCTCTGTCGCTGGATATGGTTTTAGATTAGGTTTATTATTGTACTCGTTAATATTTTGGTATACTTTTCAGAGTTCAGACTACTATTATCTTTGGCTTCAAAGACTGGAAAATCAAGATTTAGTGCTCAGCATGATTTTTTATGCTGTTAAAATTGCTAAGCCCACAGAGTCTATGTACAGTTATCAAATGAGTCCTTCCGGGCCTTGTCTTGGAGAAGTACTCATTGAATATTGGAATTTTTGTAAATTATTATTATTTATTATTAGTGTTGTTGTTATTGTTATTATTATTATTATTATTTGAAACCGATCTTGGAGAGAAAAATAAAAAATACTGCTGATTCTTATTATTTGATATCTGATTACAAGCAGAGGATAGGCTATATATAAGCCCAATTTAGTAAAATAAAATCCCTACAAATCAGGGAATAAATCATAAAAACAGAAAAGATATGATAACTAAAGATAGGATAGTTCATCCTGACCTTTCTCCTAAAAATCTGAAACTCCAGCACAGCAACATAATGTTGCAGCCCTAAATACCAAAGTTTCTACTTTTAGCATTTATCACTTTTAACATTATTATTATTATTATAACTGTAAAATGAGCTCCTTATCATCATCATCATGAAGTACAACTGCAAAATGAGCTCCAGCCTGACAGTAAATAGAATTCTTTGGTGATATGCTAACAAATCAATATATTTTATGAATTAATGTACGGAGGAATAGTTGTTTATATTGCCATTATGTGTTATAGTGTCTAAAGTGTCATCAATTCCTAGTACTTTATAGCATCTTTGGCCGGACCTTCAAGAGCATCTTTTGTTGAAACAGTTATTAAACTTTGTTTAACAGTAGGTTGTAAACATAATGTACAGATTTCTGCTGTGTATGTTTGTGTGAGTGTGTACCTTGTTCAAAATGTATGGTATCTAATCATGGTTTATTTTTCTGGTCTTCGCCTTTTTATGACATCACCTGGAATATAAAGATATCTGATGAATTAACTGTCCTTTGTTTCTTTCCTTTCTTGTCAAGCAGTAGACCAGATTTACTTGATGCTGCACTCTTAAGACCCGGTAGACTGGATCGCCTTCTTTTCTGTGATTTTCCATCTCAACGTGAAAGGTTGGACATTCTAACAGTTCTCTCTAGAAAGGTTAGTAATGATACATTCACATAAATGCATCCTTTCAGTTAGTTCTCCATTTTTGAATGTGTAAAAACAGAGCTAAATATCTGAACTATTCTGAGAAATTATAAAGCTTTTCTTCCATTATTTGTTTGCTTGACTAACATGTAAATATGTTTTGGTTCGTCTCAAAATCGGTATGCAGCTACCATTGGCCAGTGATGTTGAGTTAGATGCCATAGCTCGTATGACTGAAGGTTTTAGCGGGGCTGACCTTCAAGCATTGCTTTCCGATGCACAGCTTGAAGCGGTTCATGACCTTCTGGGTGGTGAAAGCATTAATGAACCAGGAAAAAAGCCAGTAATTACCGATACTCTCTTAAAGTCTACTGCGTCCAGGGCAAGACCATCTGTTTCAGAAGCAGAAAAGCAGAGACTGTATGGAATTTACAGTCAATTCTTGGATTCAAAGAGATCTCTCGCTGCACAGGTTCTGTCTGACGAACATGTCCTGAGACCTGCTTAACAAAATCTATGTATTTGCTTTTTCTTTTCTTTTTTGGTAGCTTATGGCTGTCTTTGTCTTGCAGTCAAGAGAAGCTAAAGGCAAGAGAGCAACATTGGCGTAAGAAGCAATTTTGGTGGAACCAGGTATCATGTTTTAGTCGTTGTGAATTTATTAAAATTTTTCTTTAAGATGCATGGTTTTTTTCCTTTTTTTAAAAAAAATTTAATTCAAGTCGATTGTGATTTAAAACTCAAATTTTACTTGACCTGTTGAGTTAGCTTTGCTTTATTAGAAATGTGGTTAGTTACTGGGAGATATTTTATTAGACTGGGTCGGATGTACAAAATAGAAAATTAGCTGAAAAGAAGCATATGAAATATAACTTTATATAAATAGAGGCACACACACACACACACACATATATATATATATATATATGCTTATTTGTTTCCCATCTTTTATGCATGTGAATATGGATTTCCCATTTTCAAAAACTGATGCTTCAGTTATATCTACATCTATAATGTCTTAAACTTGTGAAACAAAGTGATTAGAAGCTGAAAATGTGACCATCATACATATTCCTTTTATATGAAACAAATAATTTTATTGGTTAATGAAAATATGTTACAGGGGCAGTAAACAAGATGAACCCTGAAATTTACAATAAGCAATATAATCTGAACATCACATGAAGCTGCCCGAATAACCCAAATATACGAAGAAAAGTAGTCTTTACAGTATAATGGCATAATGCTTCCTTTGATGATTAAGAATTCATTTGGTACAAAGACACTACTGTGTTGTGCTAATTTTCTTTGGTCTGAGGCAAACATTTTTTTTTTTCTTTTTTGTTTTTTTTTTGTTTTNGGGGTTGTGGGAAACAAGAAATAGATATTTTACTAAGTTGATTATAATATACAACTACAAAAGGACCCTAAAGAATAACCCAGCAAGAGGCAAACATTTTTCTAAAATTAGCAACTTCCATCATTTAATAATTTAGAAACTATAGTTTGATTATTGTAAAACTAAATGAAAATAAATTGAAGTCTAAATTGCACAGAAGTAAAGGAAACAATATGGATAAAAGAGAGAATGTAGGGTAGGGCAATCTTATTACTCGCTTCTTGTTTTTGTATACAATGCAAGCTCATATATATAGGCCTACAACCATAGTGAGTAGTGGATAGAATTCCAAAGTTATAGGTTACAACAAGAATGATATACCACTAAATATTAATAGAATATTAATTTGAAGGTTATTTTGTTTTAAATAAATTGTATAAAGATAGGTATTTACAGCAAGGGTTATGGAACATGAATATTCCCAAATATATTAGAAGATCTATAACATTTATTATCTTAATATAATTTATTTAGTATATTTATTCTACAAATTAATATTTAAATTGGTGGTGTTGTAACCTATACCTTCTAGTCTTTTACTCAATAAGGTAAGTCTATATATATATATATATATGGCCCTTGAGCTTGTATTGTATATCACAAGGAGAATGAAGAATAATAAGAATATTGCTTACTGTATACTCTCTCTTGTCTATCTTCTTCCTTACTTTTATTCATATTTCTTTCTATTTTGATTAAGTACTCAAATATGAAGTTATTATGTTACGTGCTTCAAATTATTGGGCTTATCTAAGAGTTAAATTATAGATTAAGAACAATAGGAAGATGTCATAAAATAGGGGATGCGAAAAGGGGTAACAATTCAATGGTGGTAGTGTCTATTATCGCCTAAAATAATCCATAAAACTAGTATACAGGAATTGGTCAAACATGCAAAACAACACTGAAAGTATCATGGATGAAAATTAGGAAAGATATGATCCTTAACGATATAAGTACGAATATGAACTTAATATTGAGCTGCATGAAGGTTTCATTGCCTTGAATTGATACCAAGCTGCCTTGATCATGAGTTATGTGCATATCTGACCACCTTTCTTTACATGGTTCCTTGATTTCCTAATATAATCTACCCTATACCAATGGAGCAATTGGCTTTTGTAAAATTCTAAAGTCAATAATATTGTGCATCCTCTAGTTGGAATTCCTTACAAATGTTTTTCTTAAGGTTACTTGATGCGGTGAAACTTGGAGCAATCCTTATAAAATATTCTCTATTTAATGTTGCAATTTTCATCCTATGACACTCTCTAACGCAGAACTCTTGGTTATTAGAAAAGAGATATGATAGTTTCTCGTGCTCTTTATGTTGCTTACTTGAGTCCTCCAAAAATCAGTTCTGTGGTTTCAATTTCTTTGTTGAGCAGGTATGCTCCTTCGGCATCATTCGTGGCTTATCGTTTTGTCTTAGCATCTTATTCTGTTCGTTCAGGCTGCAAGGTAAGATGCTGCTGTTCAGCATCATGCTCATCTGTCTACTTCACCTACTAAGTAGGTCGTTACATTCATATGGAAACTATACTTTTCAGAGTTTAGAATCCTGTCACACAGTTTTGGCGCTTATGGAAATTTTTGTTAAATTCAACGAGGTTTTAGCAAAGTGAAAAATAGTTAATAAAATAACAATAAAAGTAACAATAGATTGTTATATTTTTGGAATTACACAGTATAAGTCGTACATGAAGACTGTAGTTCAGAACTTTGGTTAACTTGAACCGTTTGGGTCCTAATAAATATGAGAAAAGATTTAACGAAATTTGAAATTTTATTTAGTACCAGGAACTGAATTCGCGCAAACTTTCTTTTATTGTTAGTTGTGCTTTTTTATGACATGCAGCATGTAATTAAGGCCCCATGACTAATTTGTGGGTAAAGATCAGTGGCTGTATTTGTATTTTATATATTTAGTGGTATAATTTTGGTATGTTATTTGGCTGATAGGATTTTTTTTTTTTTTTTTTCTGAAAAAACAATAATGTTAATAATAATAATTGCTTTGCAATCATCTTTAGCTCTGACTTCCGTTTTGGTTTCATCTTTACCTGTCTCTGGGCTCGTACTATAATATTTATTAATCTAAGAATTCCGTAATTAGAGTAACTAAGCCTTTGATGACAGAGTTCCTCTTGATTCATTTGGATTAAATCTGATGATTCTTGCAGGCATGAATAACCCTTGATTTCGTTAGATGGCAATTGGCACATTGAACTTTCATTAGATTAGAGTAAATAGCCCCTATATTCTTGTAATTTATTGGAATGACCCGCTAATTCCTTCTAAAATCGGGGACTCAAATGCTACGACTTCTAATTTTGGGTGTAAGGTGCCAAACCTGTGAAAGTTCAGTGAGCATACTTGCTGATAAGTCTTAATTTAACTATAAATGTCGATATTTGTGTGGGCCTCACAATTCAATTTTGTAACAGATCCGAAAGGTGACAGCTTTTAGTAAATGGCTTTGGATCTATGCACCGATCATTAGAGATTGTTTAAGAAGTATGGCCCCCGGTACATGCATTTGGTCGTGGGCACTAGGGTGAGCACATGCATTTGGTCGTGGGCACTAGGGTGAGCGCAGTGTGGGTTGAGCGGTACAATATCTAAATTTTTAACCAATCCACGAAGTGCGGTAGAGGAAAATCTTAACTACTGCGGTTAAGAAAAACCTATTAACCATATCACATTATGCAGTTTGGTGCGGTGTGGTTTATACGGTTTGAACCCTCAATATGAGCCTTGATAAAATTGGGCCAAATTAAGAAAATAGTCTTCAAAAAATTATAACTTTTAAAACAAAATCATTTAAAAATTAATACAACATTCGTATAAGAAAGTCACACTCATACATTCATAGAATCATACTGGTTTAAGCAATATCTTAATAAAACACAACATTACGAGTAAAACATAAATATCTAAAGTTAAAATTTAAACATCTTTTCAAACAATATTATAACAAACAACGAAGAACAAAGTTAAAACTTGAATTATTATTAAGTCCTCATTCGTTAGACTCTCTCCAAGACTCTCTAAATTTCATTCACAACCCTGCAAAAAAATATAAAAAACATAACTACATTGAAGATATATTAAATATATGATAATGATTTATTGAAAAATAATAATATTTACCATTAAGATTAATCAACATTAATAACAATAATGGTTGATCCTCCTAGTGCATGACTTCCTAACAATGAAGGAGAAAAAAACAATATAAAAGGTACATTAATATTTCAGTTTTAGAATAAATAAATAATAGAGCAATTAAAATAACAATGACATTATTACCTGATTCCATGCCAATGTATGCTTCATATTCATCTAACTCGGGTTGAAGATCTAATGGAAAGGGAGTAGCACGCAACCAATTTTGAGAACAAATTAGTGCTTCCACCATAGTTGGACTCAATGAACTCCTAAAGCTATCAAGAATCCGACCCCCAGTGCTAAATGCTGACTCAGAAGCTACAGTTGAAACTGAGACTGCTAACACATCATGTGCAAGTTGTGCTAACACAGGATACTTAGAAGAGTTCTTTTTCCACCAAGCCAATACATCAAAGTCTATAGTCTTTCGATCATCACAAGATTCTGCTAAATACCTATCAACTTCATTCTTATTAGAAGAATTATAATCTTCACATTCCATGTCATATTCCTTATCAAACATGTTGCCTTCATCATCATCATCAAAAGTACCAGCAGCAGCCACACTTGATCCCACACTATGGTTAGTATCAAGTCCTTGTGCTTTAGGATCATTTGACAGATAGAACTCATATAACTTTATCAATGAATTTTTCACCACATTTGTCATTCTGTCAACCATTTCATCAGTAAAAACTTTCTTAAAAATAAATGAGACATACTTCAATTTGTATCTTGAATCAAGCACAACAGCCACATATAGCAATATATTTGTCTTCTCAATGTTTCCCCAATATTTATCAAATTTCCTTTTCATATTTGTTGCCATATTCTTTAAAATACAATCATCCTCAACATCCTCACTCTACTTCAGTAGTCGTCCATGCACATTAGTAATTTCATGAAAATATGTGTTTGAGGTGACATACAAAGAGGCACTAAATTTCAAGGTAGCATCATAAAAAGTTTTGAGAAATTTTGTAAATGCTTTCACATTTTCCCAGTCATCTGTTGTTGGTGGCCCTACTTTCCTTTTCTCATTATCATCTTCTAAAAAGTATCTCAAGTAAAATGCATCCTCATCCTCCATTAGTTTAAAAGCATCAACAAACTTTAATGCATGTTGTAACATTAGATAAGTAGAGTTCCATCTAGCAGGGACATCTAAGCAAATAGTACCTTTCTCATCTTTATTAGCATGAGCTACACATTTATTAAATATTTGCAATCTTGAAGGAGAACTTCTAGCATACCTTACAGCGTTTCGCACAGCAACAATGGAATCATGAACTTCTTTCATTCTTTCATTCACAATCAAGTTCAGGATGTGAGCACAACACCTAACATGTAAGAATTCACCATCGCATATGCTAGTTTTCCAAATTGATAGCCCCTTTTTCATGTGAGTTATAGCTCCATCGTTGGAAGCAACATTATCTACAATGATGGAAAATACCTTTTCAATGCCCCATTGTTGTAAGCATCGATCAATTGCTTTCCCAATCGTTTCGTTCAAAATTCTCTTTTGTAAAGTCCAATCACCATCTATAAAGTGTGCAGTGAGAACCATGTAGCAAACATTTTGAATAGAGGTCCATGTGTCAGTAGTAAGACAAAGCCTTCGTGAATTGTTAACCAACCAAGATTTCAATTTTTTTTTCTCATCAATAAAAAGCTGCATAATATCCCTTGCAATCGCCCAGCGAGATGGAACCTCAAATCTAGGACATGCCACTCTACAAAATTGTCTAAATCCCTCTTGCTCCACAAATCGAAAGGAGAACTCATCAAGAATAATCATCTTAGCACATGCAAGCCTACAAACTCTTTGGCTAAACCTCACTACTACAAGATTGCTACTTGCACCCTCACCAACGAAATCATTCTTTTTCTAAAAATACAAAGTCTTTTGTTTTCTATCCTGTAAATTATATGGATATTTTTTACACTGCTTATTCAAATGATACTAGAGAGAGCTAGTCCCATTTTTCCTATTTCCTGCTGCATAATCTTTTTGAAAATAGTTACAAAGGTATCTAGGATAAGCAAGATCACTCTTTGGAATAAATGAAAAATGATCCCACACTTCATAGGTTGGTCTAAAAGATCTCTTTTTACCTTTTTCAGGCAATGGAGGTTTGGAAGCGCTTTGTAGAGCTAGTTTATTTGAGCATGGCTCAGTGAAACTTGGTTTTGTCAAAATTGGGTTGGAAGAGTTGAGTTTTTCACGGACATCTTGGCTTCCCCCAGTGACACTTCCTTGTTCCATCTTAATTATCTAAATGTATTTTAAATAACAAATATTAATAAAAACATAATCAATATCACAAATACAATGTAAAAAAAAATCTCAAAAATGATTTTGTATTAATAACCCCATAGATACTAAATAGATATCAAATGCTTCAATTTTTTTTTTTAAAAGAAACTTACAGAGAGAAAATGGTTAATGGAAGCACATTCACTGGCGTAGATAGTGATTCAAACCTTTCTAGAATGAGTGAAAGTGAGACTAAGGACTAAGTATTAAAGAGCTTCTATAAGAATGAAATATAGAGAAATATACTTACTTAGTTGATGAGTGTTGTTTGTGACTGTGAGAGACTCAAACTCAAAGATGGGGTGCGATTGTGAGTGGCTTAGAGACTAGGGAGGAAGAGGTGAAAAGCGGCCGAACTCAGATCTATTGTCAATAATAGTTAATTCTACAAGTGTTAGGGTTTTTAAAGTTTTCCTTATGTACATATATATTTTTATGTATTTTAAGTTAATGGCATGCAAAAATGTAAAGTTAGTTAGTACATCAAAAAAAGAAAATGTAAAGTTAGAATTTTAATATATTATATATGTAAAATTTGTAAATTAAATATATTAAAATATTTTTTAAATTAGATATAGAAATAAGAAAACGTAAGTTACATAATGTTAAGATTTTAATATATTATATATGTAAAATTTGTAAATTAAATATATAAAAATATAAATTAGATATATATAGTATATGCCGTGCGGTGCGATTTATTGTGGAAATAAAAATTTTATTCCTTATTTCACCCCACACTGCGGTGGTAAAAAAAAATTGGACCCCAAACCACACCATGAAAATAAACTAACCACACCGGTGTGGTTTGGTTTGAGCGGTTTGGGCGGTTAAGCGGAAATTTGCTCATCCTTAGTGGGCACAACACCATGGGATATGTATGTTCGTCTTTATAAAAGAAAAGTACTGCATACATGTCTCTCTGCAATAAGGTAGAACTGACAAGGTAGAACTGACGACACAATCTTATATTGCCTTTTAGCAATATGACTATCTAAAATCCATCCCATAGCTATGTAAATTTCTAGGTCTGGGTTCCTTGTATGAAAACATTAGTACCAAAAAGTCAACAAAAGATAGCTTTCTCGAGTCTTTGGATGGGAGAGGAAATTAATTCTATTTGCTATTTCTTCACAATCTTCAAAATAAAAACGCGAGTCTTGACTAAATGCAATGAGAACGAGGGTAGTTGTGAATTTGGGTTTTGGACCTTTGGCAGTAGGATTGTGTCTTCACCTAGTTTCGAGTAGTGGAAGGACGTTTAACTTGGGAAAAGGTTATTTTTATCGCCACGAGATTGGGCTTCGTCATCATCGATACTTCGATTAGTTTGGCCCCACTAAGAGAAATATTTCAATTAAGTTAAACAAAACAAAAAACCTTTCCCTTTGCGACAAATCAAGTTAAACTTCATATGAATTAATCTAACCGCAAATGAAATTAGTTGCTTTTTTGGCCTTTATTTCGCAGTAGTTAATCATTTTATAATTTTATAAACTTGGTATGAATTAGGTGATACTGTAATTAACTTTGGCTCCTCCTTAAATGAAAGAGAAAAAAAAATTACTTGCAACATAATCGTATATATACCATGCATGAAAGAAAAGAGTTGTATGTACGTCTTGATTACAGAGAATAATGGTTTTTACTGAGGTTCGTGTTTTCCTCTTTTATTTTTTTTTTGTTTTTCTTTTTAGTGGCTTTTGTTGGTTCTCCATGTTGTATTAATGTCACCAGAAGGCTGTCTATGTAGTTCACATGGACAAAGCCCTCATGCCAAGGTTATACCCTAGCCATAATTATTGGTATTCCTCTATGATCAACTCTCTTGGGTTTGAAAATTCTTACTCGGATGATGCCAACAAGTTGCTATAATCATCCCTAGCATATTGATGATCCCCCTCAGAACTTTGAGTCTTTGAAAAAGTTTCCAAGCTTCATCTTACCTCATATTGATGGACCTGTCACACTTCATACCACCTGTTCTCCAGAATTCATGTTACTAAACCCATCCTATGTCTGCTTCGAAGTACAGTGAGAATGTTTATTAAGTACAGCGAAAATGTTAATTTTTGATGTCATAGACAGCGGTAATTGGCTGGGAAATCCTAGTTCTAATGACAGGTATGGGTCCTAATACTTCAATCAAATGGAAGGACTCATGTCAAGGAGGACGAGAGTTTAATTCCTCAATATATATTTTGTAACAATAGATAGTGTATAAGGTGGCATGTGATGAAGGATATGTAGGTTCAGATGTTGCTGGTAAAGATAATGCAATTGTTGATGGTGTTGATGTGATTTCAGTCTTTCTAGTCTGAACAAAAGTAAAAAAAATTTGGGAAAATTCTATTGCAGCGGGTTCATTTTCTTCCATGGAGAAAGGTATCGCGGTATATATCATGCTCGGCTTGTAATGCAGGTCCGGGAATAGGCACTGTAGGGCATATTTTCCCATGGGTTATTACTGTTGGTGCAGGCACCATTGACCGATTTTTTGCAGGATCCTTGATTCTTGGAGGAGCATTAAAGACTAATGGATGTCAACGTTCCGTGGAAAAACTTCTTTGCGTAACATGCCACTAGTATATGATAAGGCTCTACAATCTTGTGATTCTCCTGAACTTTTTTCTAAATATTCTAACAAAACCATAGTTTGTGATCGTGGTTCTAAAAAATATCCACAATTAACGAGTCAAATGTGTCAGGAGTCATACTTGTATTCAATAGTCAATTAGATAAAATTCCTTGTCGGCTCACAAGCTAATAACAGGCTAGGAATGCAAACAAGGCAAAACTAATGTCAAAATGTGGGTTTTAACCATGCCCTAGAGGGCCATCTTTGTTTCCTAAAAAGAATTAATTGCTTCAGGTAACTATAGAATAAACATATATGTGTGTGTCTCAGTTCTATCTCTCTCTCTCTCTCTCTCTCTCTCTACATGCGTGTGCGTTCTCGAATGGAAAAGGACACTGAGAAAACAAAACAAACAAAGAAATAGCAGTGAAATGCAGCAAAAAGAAACGAAGTTGTTAAAAAAATACTTCTTTGATGTGTTCATTTTCGTGCTCATTTGGATATGAGACTGGCACAAGTGCAGTTTATCAAATTAAAGAGGGTATGCATTAAATATCATATTTCTCCTCTGTAACCTCCAGATCCAAAATAATCTCTTCTCGAGCTGGAAATAGCCACCCTTTTCTGATGGTCTAATTTGGGGCAATCAAGGATCCGGTGACCAAGCACAGCCCTTTACCCTACTAGCATTTGTAAAAGTATCAGCATCTCCCATTGGATTATAAAGCTTAGCTAGCATAGGCGGTATCCTTTGTTTCGCCTCCAGCAGTAGATGCTTCAAATCAAGAATGGTCGTCTCACTCTGATTCTTGTTTACAAACGCTGTTGCTACTCCAGTGTTGCCACACCTTCCCGTTGGTCCAAATCTGTGAATGTAGTTTTCAATTTCTGCTGGAATGTCATAGTTAATGACGTGTTGGATGCTGGGAAAATCCAACCCCTTCGAGGCCACATCGGTGGCAACAAGGACGTCTTTCTTGCCTGCCTTAAAAAGGACGAAATGGCATATTCTCTCTCCTCCTGATCCATGCCTCCATGAATGGCCACTGCTGCAACTTCTCGGAGAAGATATTCATGAATAGCATCCACATCGGCTTTCTTTTCACAGAATATCAAAACGGGTGGTGCGGTTTTCAGTAGGCATTTAAGAAGATGTTTAATCTTCATCTCCTCCTCGACATATTCGAACTCCTGCTCTTTCCACATTAACTGTGACAGGCTTTACCAAAGCACTTCTAGCAAAGTTCCGAATTTTTGGTGGGCATGATGTGCAGAAAACAAGAGAGTCTGTCGTTGTTGAGCTTTAAAGTAGTCAAACACTTGTTTTATGTCATCTTCCAACCCCAAATCTAACGGTCTATCTGCCTCGTCAAGTGCGAGATACCTGCAGGAAACAGAAAATCAGACTCTGTACAACTACAGCACCCGAATGAGTATAAAAGAAATAATTATAAAAACGAAAAAACTCTTATCATCGATATAACATAATCATGTCAAATAGCATACGGACATTATGGAAGACAAGTCTGCTAAGCTAAGATTTCAAGAATAAAGAAAATACTAGTTCGGCTATCAAAACCCCTATTCATTTGTTTTTTTTTTTTTAATCTCAAACTGCTTTTCACAATCACAAGATAAAAAGAGAAGAATAATCATTAGGACCCATCCAAGTTCTTCAAAATTCAGCAGTCGTAAGAGCATGAAATCTCTAACTAAATATGAGAAACGTATCAATTAGACTACAGAGCATAAGCTTAATCTTTAATGATATTTAATTAGTGTTGGAGCGGTTTCTCACTAGCCGTCTACGTGTCTCGAATTGCTGACGCTGTATTCTCCAACTGTCCACGTGTCCTTGCTATCTCAAAGCTCTCTGAACTCCAGGCAAAATCGGAGAGGTGGGGGTGGCTACCTGCAAAGACTCTCCGCCGCCTCTTCGATGCTTAAGTCAGTGGTTTATCTTTGTGTTGGGTAGCAAGAAAAATATTTCAATATGAATATCGATCTGTTTTTTGTTCACAGACTTTTTTATGTATATATATCAGTTTTTAAGCGTACATGCCCCTCTCGGGAACGCATGGCTTTTTTATATGTAGTCCTGAGATAGTGAACCGCATGATTCTCCATCTCAGGAATGAGTACCTTTCATCTCAAGATCTTTTTCAACGGCCATGGGCCGAGATTTCTGTCATATCTTCTGTGCTACCGTGGCCTGATTTTCGCCGCCTTCTACGGCTTCAATCTGTCAGGAGTAAAATTTGGGTAAATCGCCGTTCTGTCAGGGCGGCTTGTCCCTGGCACACACACCTACCCAGGATCGCATTAAATGCTCTGTCTAGGTCTGGAACCGTGGGTTGCTTTCCATTATATTGTCTGAAGACCCTTGGGGCTTCTGACCCTTCTGACTGTTGAGGTAAGGGCCGCTGTTCACAGATGGCAGACCCTTGGGGCTTCCGACCTCCAGCTGTCGAGGTTGGGGTCAGACTGGGCCAAACCGTCTGGGGTCAGTGATGGACTCGGCCCTAAACTCGGACGGCCCAATGGCCGATTGTGAGATCACGTGCAATCCGCGTGGCCTTCCTCGTGGCATAAGGTTCGGGAATGGGTCCCACAACTGCCCCCATTTCCCTACTTGATGGATTCGTGTCCATCAAGTAGGGAAACCGTCTCTTCGCTTCTCCAATCTGAGGGATACACGAGGTTCCCTCTTCCCGATGCGGAGATACGCCATCTCTCATCACGAGATCTGTTTGAATTTTGAAGTTCTGACTACTCGGTTTCTTTTATTCTCTCCTCTTCCAGAAAAACTTTTCGGCTTCTCCCCTTTAAAAACCGCAATTGTGTTCATTTGCCATTTTACCAAAATTTTCAATCACCCCAACCTCATAACATCCCAGGGTTTCTGCTTCATTCTTTTCTAAAGACTCACTCTTCCAGTCGTTTTTCGGAACAATGGTTTCGAATCAAAATTAGGAATTGCATCCCGTTAGGGATTCGGAATTAGACTCACTGAGGAGGTAGCTCTGCCTCCCCGGAGGAGTGACGCTTCAACGGGTTGAGGGTCCTGCAGACTGGTACCTTCGCCCCTGCGCCCCTGAGGGTTCTATCGTCTTGGGCAGGAAGCATCTAGATTGCCTGCGATTCCCTCTTCCTCCCCTAATTCACCAATTTTTTGCCCTAACGGGGATCCATCCGATACAGCTGAATACAAACGAGATTATGATTCTGATGGGGCTCTCTGCCCTGTCGGTCATCTACAACATGCATATCGACCTGGAGGTGGTCTTTTATGCTTATAAACTCATTCTTATCCCCAAGAAGGGCTCCTACCCCACCTTCTACCTCCTGCCGCTGCCTGGGCGCCACATCTTTTGGGAGTTACCGCGGTCAGACAAGCAATGAGACTCTCACGCCAAGCTTTATGCCGTTGGAGGGGCGTGGTGCTCCCCTTGGGTAAACAGAGAGCATTTCCAGGTCCCCTCAGTCTTCCTGCAGAGTAAGTATCAGACCATGATCTTTGGGCCTGGGTCATCTCCTGATATTATTACTCATGTTACTTTGCCCTGTGCAGCTTCAGCAGAAGAAGCAGATTTGAACCGCACCTGTCGGCTGGGCGGCTCAAAAGCCTGGAGGGGATCATAATCTTCAACTCTCTGGGGGAATGCCGGCACATTCAAGCCGTCCTCAACCCCCTGACGATGAATCTGATGCCCAAGATGGTCTCGTACCTTCCCTTTCCTTTAGTTACCTGGGTCATCACCAAGCACCTGAGGAGTCGACTCGACGCCTCCGCCCTGAACCGATTTCGCCGGGACGAAAGCGACCGGATCACCATGGTGAGTCGGCAGGTTGCGGCTTCAAGCCAGCTGGCGGGCACCAACGATCTGGTAGTGCCATCCAATCACGAACTCGAGGAGGCCATGAGGCTTGTGGCCGCGGAGTGCATCAGGCTCCGCCAGGAGGAAAACGCCGCCCCCAAAAGGGTTAGGGGTAAGTCTATTTTTAAATCTTTGAATCTTTGTGGGTCGGGCTACGTCCGCAGACTAATCTCATTGTTTATTTTTCGCAGGTTCTGAGACGGGCCCGTCAGCCGGCCCCTCTCACATCAAAGGGAGTGCCACAGCATCCAAATCTCAAACCAAGGCGTCTGCTGGCCGGCGCCTCGTGGCGCATTCGGGAGGAGCAAAATCAGCGGTTCCCCGCTCTGGCGCCGGCGGGTCTCCACCTGGGGGTCCGTCCGCCCATGTGATCGCGCGCGGGGAAGTAACGACACCAAGCCCGACTGGGGGGTCTGCAGCGGCGGTCTCCCCCACCCTTGACTCCGGTTCAAAATCGAGCGCTGTTAGCCTCGGTGGAGAAATCGCCGAGCTCAGTGGGGGAGTTCCGAGACTGAAATCCAGGCTCTCCTCCCCTCCTCCGGTCCCTACAAAGCAGCAACGCGAGGTCGGCTCATCAAATGAGGAAGAGGGCCGAGTGGAGAAGAGGGGCAGGATCGTCTTTTCGTCTGATAGTGACGATGATGGGGCGACGCTGACCCTTCTAAGGAGGAAGCGGTCAGCACGCGGCGGCCAGTCCAGAGGAGATGCACCACCTCTCACCGCGCTCGACGACGTTCCTGATGGCTCTGGGCCTTCCTCCGTCCCTATCACTCCTGCTCTTGAGGCGTGCCCGGCTGACGGAGAAGACGCCCTTATGACTGTAGAGGAGGGGCCGCGTGCCCCGGGCATGGATGATGCTCAAAGGGATGATCCAGCCACAGGGCCGGAGCTGGAAGCCCTTACTCCAGAGAATGTCGAGCTTGTCACCACCCGCACTCTCGCGCAGGTTTGCTAC
>JXTB01000302.1:362670-376421 GCA_002914805.1 Parasponia andersonii
ACGTCTTTGATAAATGCCGACCCCCCCTCCCCCCCTTTGTTGCTTAACTTGTAGCTATCTGCCATCCGGTCCTTCTACTCTGCTCGCATCAAAGACCTGACCGAAGAGCTGAGCTCCCGTTCTGCACTAGCCGAGCGCAACAAGGCCGCCCTCGCCGAATTGAGGTCTAACTTTGATGTATATCGGGGCCTTGAGGAAGCGAGGGTTAGCAGCGCAGTGGCGCATGCCATGAGTGTTGAGAGAGCCAGAAGCGAGGAGCTAGCTGCGAGATTAGCTCAGGCGGAGGCCGACAGGCTTGCCCAATCCGAAGCCGCCAGGTTGGCTCAGGGCGAGCTAAGGATCAAAGAGCAAGAGCTCCAGAGTGCGGGGGAAGAGATGGAACTGGCCTTCATCGCTCGAGACCAGGCTGTTGAAGACGCCAAGGAAGGGAGGAAAGCCGAGGCGGCGACCAAGCTAGACGCCCATGCTCTGCAACGCAGACTTGATCGGTCCCACGAGGTAAACCGATATCTCTTTCTGGACCATAAAAATCTGATGGGTGCTCAGGTGGAGACATCTCGTAGGCATTGCGCGGACCTTGCTGGTATTAATTCTTTATTGGTCGACTTATCGCAGCGGCAGGCGGAGCTCAGATTGACGGCGCTGAAGGATAGACTGGCGGATGCGGAGAAGTTAAAAGTAAGGTACCAGAAGCAGGTGGATGTTCTTTCTGCGGAAAGTTATAGGTCTGGCTGGGAGAATAGAGAATTTGAAAACCATGCTGAGGTGGTGACGCCAGACCAATTTGACGATCAGAAAGGCGTCGAGAGGGACCACTACTCCATCAAGCACTACATGCAGCAGCTCGGGGACGAGATCAGAATCATATACCCACCCGACGTGCTGGAGATGCTTGCTGCGGAAAAGGATGGGCCCTCTACATCTGCCCTTGGTGCCGTAGAGCTTATCCCTGCTTCTGGTCCGCCAGAACGAACTCTAGAAACCCTGGTCATTCAGCCTAGCCTCGGGGTCTCAATCGGTGAAGGGTTTGGCGCGGTCGTCGTATCCAGTGATGAATCTGATCCGGCCACGCCACCTTTCTCCGAGGCCGGTCCAAGTGCTGGGGTTGGCCGCGCCTCCTCGGACGGAGGTAACTAGATCCCCCAATTCTGTATATTTGTAAAGCTAATCGTTCTTTGTAACCCTTTGAATAAATGATAAAGGACACCCCATCATTTTTAGACTGTTTTCTTTCGCCTCCAACCATTTGTTTAACTGACTGTAAGGACTCGATTTCGGGTTATTAGTGAGCCTTCCTTGGGTCATGATTACTCGGAATGGCTTCGGACATAGGGGTGCAAGCTTTGACTCATCCGGTTTTGCAGAAGTGTAACTCTCGTTATAACTTGTTTTGGCAGAGTTCGACCCTCGCGTGTGGCTAGATTTCTCCGAGCCCAAATGGGACTGTGCTCGGAGCCAGCTCCAGGGGTTGGTTGACCATTGTTTAGACCTGTCGTTGCAGAGGAGGTGGCCCGGGCTTGACTCTTATCAGGAACAAACAGGGCATTATCATTCCGACGTCTCCTTAAGAGTCCGCTCTAAACCTGCGCCTCACCAGCAGGGCTCCTGAGTGTTCACTGCCATTACCCACATACTTTGTATTTTTAGGACATAATAAATAGGCTTTAATCTTGATTCTTGCTTTCATGTTTGATTTGTCTCTGGACTACTTCTAACGGGTAGACTCCAAATCTGTTCACATCCTGACCATGTAAAGATAGATCTTTACTTGGCTAGAGTCTGTTTCCCTTTAACTTTTCGTGTACTCAAAACATTCCTTAGGGAGGGTCCACTTCCAACGGGTGGATTCTGACCCTGCCTTCCTTTAGCTCTTCGTGTAGCTAAAAGTGTTCCTTCGGGGGTCCGCTGGCTAGCTTTTTGGTTGCACACNCCCAAATGGGACTGTGCTCGGAGCCAGCTCCAGGGGTTGGTTGACCATTGTTTAGACCTGTCGTTGCAGAGGAGGTGGCCCGGGCTTGACTCTTATCAGGAACAAACAGGGCATTATCATTCCGACGTCTCCTTAAGAGTCCGCTCTAAACCTGCGCCTCACCAGCAGGGCTCCTGAGTGTTCACTGCCATTACCCACATACTTTGTATTTTTAGGACATAATAAATAGGCTTTAATCTTGATTCTTGCTTTCATGTTTGATTTGTCTCTGGACTACTTCTAACGGGTAGACTCCAAATCTGTTCACATCCTGACCATGTAAAGATAGATCTTTACTTGGCTAGAGTCTGTTTCCCTTTAACTTTTCGTGTACTCAAAACATTCCTTAGGGAGGGTCCACTTCCAACGGGTGGATTCTGACCCTGCCTTCCTTTAGCTCTTCGTGTAGCTAAAAGTGTTCCTTCGGGGGTCCGCTGGCTAGCTTTTTGGTTGCACACCCCCTTTCTCTTCGTACGTTTTCTTAGGTCATCGACAGGTGTTTTTATTGCTCGATTCGATTCCCAGAGTACGATCGTTTTTCGAGGTTTGCTGGCGGATTTTTGGTGGGCAGCGATTTTTCTCTTCGCACGTTTTGTCGGGTCGTTGATGAGCGACGTGAGTCCCAAAGTGTGGGCATTTTCGAGGTCTGCTGGCAAGATTTTGTTTGCACAGCAGCTCACTCTTCGCGCGTTTTCTCAGGTCGTCGACGAGTGACGTGAGTCCCAAAGTACGAGCATTTTCGGGGTCTGCTGGCAAGATTTTATTTGCACAGTAGCCCACTCTTCGTACGTTTTCTCGGGTCGTCGACGGGCGACGTGAGTCCCAAAGTACGAGCATTTTCGGGGTCTGCTGGCAAGTTTTGGCTTTGCGTAGCAGTTTATCCTTCGCACGTTTTCTCGGGTCGTCGACAAGCGACATGAGTCCCAAAGTGCGAGCACTTTCGAGGTCTGCTGGCAAGTTTTGGCTTTGCACAGCAATTTATCCTTCGCACGTTTTCTCGGATCATCGACGAGCGACGTGAGTCCCAAAGTGCGAGCACTTTCGAGGTCTGCTGGCAAGTTTTGGCTTTGCACAACAGTTTATCCTTCGCACGTTTTCTCGGGTCGTCGACGAGCGACGTGAGTCCCAAAGTGCGAGCACTTTCGAGGTCTGCTGCTATGGGCCGACCCTACACCATAGTTAGCATTAAACATTGGGTCTGCTTCTGTGGGCAGATCCTTTTCGTATCAGCATAAGACGTATGGTCTATCCCGTATGGGCTGACCGCCTTTTCCGCAGCTACACAAAACATCGGGTCTGCCTTTGCGGACAGACCCTTTCTTCTGTAGCAGTCTAAAAGATGAATTCATGAGGAAAAAAGTGGAATTGACCTGTTTTGGATTTAAACTTTTCAATAATATAAACATTCACATGGTCTTACATCATATATATGTGCCTTACAGGTAATATTTTTTCAAGTGCTGAGCGTTCCATGTGTTTGACACGTTTTTCTCCGTTTTGAGTTCCCTCAAGACATATGCACCATTGTCGAGCACTTTGATTACCTCATAGGGTCCGACCCAATTGGAGTCCAGTTTCGAAGAATTCCCTATTCTGGCTTTTAGGACCCAATCCCTAGCGTCGAATCATCGGGCACTAACCTTTTTAGCATAGTAAGACCTTGCATGCTAGTGGTATGAAGCTAGGTGGACCAAGGCCATGTTTCTTGTTTCTTCCAGGAGGTCTGTGTTGTGGCTTAACTGGCGCTTGTTTCGGGGGGGATCCTTTACCACTTCGGAGCGGAGGGTCGGAGGCCGACCTCGGTCGGGATCACAGCCTCTGATCCGTAGACCATGGTGAATGACGTTCTCCCAGCAGACCTCCGCTCTGTGGTTCGATGGGCCCACACAACGGCTGGCAGTTCTTCTAACTACTTGCCTTTAGCCTCCTGCAAGTTCTTTTTGATGTTGCTGAATATGGCTTTGTTCGTCGCCTCTGCTTGACCGTTCCCTTGAGGGTAGTTTACGGAAGAGAAACTGAGCCTTATATCATACAGCTCGCACAACTCCTTAAGCTTGGCATTTTGGAACTGCGTGCCATGGTCGGTGTGTATCTCCTTCGGGATTCCGAATCAGCAGATTATGTTCTTCCAGATGAAGTTAATCGTGTCTGCCTTATTAACTATAGTGTAGGCTTCAGCCTCTACCCACTTGGTGAAATAGTCCGTGGCCAGCAGGACGTATCTCTTTCCTCCTGGACTTCTGGGGAACTCTCCGACGATATCCAGACCCCACTTGGCAAACGGCCAAGGAGTTATGTTCGAATGAAGAATCTCCGCAGGTTGACATTTCATCGGGGCGAACCTCTGGCATTTATCACATTTTTTTACGAATTTGGTTGCCTCCGTCATCAAGTAGGGCCAAAAGTATCCGGCCGTTAGAGCCTTGTGGGCGAGGCTGCGCCCACCGGAATGGTTGCCACATACTCCCTCGTGGATCTCCTCCATCAATTTATGTGCTTCGATGGGTCCTATGTAGCATAGCATCGGACCCATTGTCGATCTCCTGTATAACTGTTCACCCACCATTGAGTACCTGGCAGCTTTTAGTCTGACTGACCTTGCTTCCCTGGGGTCTGTGGGCAGATTCCCCAACGTCAAATATTGCGTGATGGGCCTCATCCACCCTTCTTCAGCAGCGCTAGTTGCGAACACGTGGTGCGCAAGGGTCTGCGGAGGGTCTGCCATGCTTCCGCTGTCTAAAAGAACCTCTATACTTTCAGCAGTGCCCCCGATTGATGCATTCTTAGCTAGCCCGTCAGCCCTCTGGTTCTTCTCCCTGGGGATCGGTTCGATATTGAAATTGGCAAAGCGGGCTCTTGCCCCCATCACCTTGGAGAAGTACCTGTGCAACCTCGGCTCTTTTACTTCAAAGTCCCCCCTGACCTGACCTACGATCAACTGCGAGTCGGTCTTCACGGCGATGTCCTCTACCCCAAAATGTAGTGCCAACTCGAGGCCTTGCAACAATGCCTCGTACTCTGCCTCATTGTTAGTCGCCTGGAAACCGAGCCTCAGTGCTTTCTCAACCCTGAGGCCCATTGGGGTCTGCAAGACTATCCCGATTCCTGACCCCGAGGCATTCGTGGATCCGTCCGTGTGGAGCGTCCAGGTTGAAGGGGGTTGAAGCTGTGACATCTGATTCAGGTCATGCCGCTCACCAAAGGATTCGATTTCCACCAGAAAATCTGCCATGACTTGCCTTTTCTTTGCCGTCTGAAGCTGATACTCGATATCATATACCCCCATCTCGATGGCCCATTTGGTCAGTCGTCCCGACAGATCTGGTTTGGCCAAGATTTGGCAGAGGGGGAAATCCGTATATACAGTGACCGAGTGTGCCTCAAAGTACTGCTGGAGCTTCTTTTTACCGTTGACCAGAGCGAGGACCAGTTTTTCTGCCACACTGTATCGGGTTTTGGCGTCTAGGAGCATGCGGCTTATATAGAACACCGGCTTTTGTTTACTGTCTTGCTCGATGAATAGTACGGTGCTGATCGCTACTTCAGACATCGCTAAATAAGTGTACAGACGCTCTCCTTCCGATGGGGAAGCCAGGATAGATGGGTGATTCAGATACAGCTTGAGGTCTGCCAGTGCTTTGTCCTGCTCTTCCCCCCAGATAGCCGTAGAGTTTTTCTTCAGGCATTGGAAGAAAGGCTTGCATCGGTCAGACATCTTAGATACGAATCGGCTGAGAGCGGCTACTTTCCCGGCCAGGCGTTGGACCTCTCGAACGGATGAGGGCCTCTGCATATTTGCGATCGAGGTCAGCTGGGTCAGATTTGCTTCAATACCCCTCCGGCTCACGATATGTCCCAAGAATTGCCCTAAGGATACCCCAAATGCACACTTCTTGGGGTTCAGACGTATCTGATGCTGCCTCAGAATCTGAAAGCATTCGTCTAGGTGCCTCAGATGGTCTGAATCCTCCCTGCTCTTCACGACCATGTCGTCGATGTAAACCTCCATAGTCTTTCCTAGCAGCCTGGCGAACACCTTATTCATGAACCTTTGGTAGGTTACTCCCGCGTTCTTCAGGCCAAACGGCATATGCTTGTAGCAGTACAAACCTCGCTCTGTGATAAAAGCCGTGTGGATCTGGTCTTCTGCGTACAGAGGAATCTGGTTGTATCCAGAATAGGCATCCAGAAAGCTCATCCTGTTGAATCCCGCCGTCGCGTCTACCATTTGGTCGATTCTTGGCAGGGGAAAACTATCCTTTGGGCAGGTCTTGTTCAAGTTGGTGAAATCTATGCAGATACGGTCGTCGCCGTTTTTCTTTTTCACCTCTACCAGGTTAGAAACCCACTGTAGGTATACGCATTCCCTAATTAGACCGCTCTCCAGTAGCTTTTCTACCTCCTTATTGATCGCCCTATTTTTCTCTGGTGCGAATCTTCGGGGTTTCTGCCTGACCGAGGGGAAATGGGGGGTCTATATTCAGTCGGTGACAGGAGTGTGCGGGGTCTATCCCTGGCATATCATCGTGGGACCACGCAAAGACGTCTTCATTCCGCTTTAAGAATCCCAACATTTCATTCTTCTGCTCCTCGGGCAATGATGCTCCGATTAGGATCACCTTCGCTGGTTCTTCCTCTCTCAAAGGGACCGCTACCAGCTCTTCAATCGTGGATTGTGGGCCGTCAGAATCTTCTTCGATTTGTCTCATGTATGCTGGCCGGCGGTCCTTTGATTGCTATTCGTCTCCGGTTGCAACGCTTGCGCTCGTGTCGGCTCCCCTCAGGGCGGCCGAAAAGCATTTTCTTGCAGAGACCTGGTCCCCCTTGATGTCGATCGTGTACGTGCCGTCCTTTGACTGACATCTTAAGACCTGATGGAGGGTGGAAGCGACCCCATGCATGGCATGGATCCATCCCCTTCCCATGATGACATTGAAGGAAGAATGGCAGTCAACGACGACGAAATCCACGTCCACGCATCTTTCGACTGCGCAGACATTAAGGGTAACGATGCCTAAAGGGCAGACCCTTGTGCTGTCAAAAGCAAAAAGCGGTTGACAGGTTGGCCTGAGTGCGCTCCTATCCAGACCCATATTTTCGAAGGTGTTGAGAAATAGGATATCGACACTGCTCCCACCATCGACCAAGACCCTTCCAACCAATGCGGAGCCGATCTGCAGCTTGATCACCAAGGGATCGTCGTAAGGATGGCGTACCGTGGTTAGATCTTGCTGAGTAAAAACGATGGGGGCGGTGGATGCGCGGCCTTCTCCCGACATCAAGTGGTTGACGGAGTGTCCCATCCCCTTCAAGCGCTTCGCCCTACCCTCGGCTCTTTTGAGGCACTTTTGTTTTTCCTCTTGATCGTGGGTGGGCTCAGGCCTGCCCACGATGGTCGGCACTATCCTGAGGGTCTATTCTCCCGACCCTGAGGCTTGGACCTGCTTCCCTTTCTCAGTCCTGGCAGTGTCTTGCCGCGACTGGGCTTCATCGGTTTTCACGTACTGCTTCAACCTGCCAGCGTGGATCGCCAATATGATCTGGGCATAAAGATTGCGGCAATGGACGGTGTCGTTCCGAAATCTTTGTGGAACTGGCAGTACCTGCTCCTATTCTTCATATACTCCGGGATTCCAGATTTGGGCGGGTCCTTGAAAATGCCCCTGTCTCTGTTTTGGAGGTAGATCACGTCGATCGGCGTGTTGAGCTCGTACTTGAGCAGAGGATCACGGGTCATCTTCCTCCTCTTGCCTCCCTGCAGACTGTCTCGTGTAGGGACTTCCTGCTTCGGGGTCGGCCCTTGGCCCGGTGGGGGCCTCTTCATCCCTTGTGGGGCCGGGGGTTGTATCGGCATCGTTGTTACTGCGGTAGAGGTCTTGGGCGCCTTCTGGCTACTTTCCAGCACCCTGAATACCCCTTCCGACTTGGCCTGGACGTCTGCCATATCGTACGGTAGGTTTAGAAGGAGGTGGTCCGATAGCATTGATCCCGGCTGTAGGCTCCGGACGAACGAGCCTGCAGCTTGGGCCGAGTCTGCATTATGGACCAGTAACATTACCTCGAGGAAACGCGAGAGGTACTCCCGCGGGGATTCATCTGCGGCCTGCTCCAAATGGTCCAGGTCTCGCATGGTTTTTTGTTGTCTTCGGACACCTGCGTACTGTTTCAGGAAAAGTCTGCAGAAGTCTTCGAACCCATTTATGGACTTTTCTGAGAGCTGCTTGAACCATAATAGGGCTGGTCCCACAAGGGTCGTAGAGAAAACTTTGCAAGTCACAGCCTCGTCCCTGGTCTCTAAGGCCATCTTCTGCTGGAAGTGGTATATGTGGTCGAGGGGGTCAGTTTTCCCCTTGAACGGCCTGAAGGTCGGGGTCGTGAAGTCTCTCGGCCTGGGTTCCATCTGGATCCAGTCAGCGAAGGCCATCCGGTTGATGCCTCGCACAGTTTGCTCTGCTATATCATCGGGGGACTTACTATGATGGTTGCCGAGTCTCTTACTCAACTCTGCCATCATCTCTTGCTTCCAGTCGAGGGGCGTACCCCCAGGGCTTTCATGGTGTCTTCCGCCCATTGCCCCCCTGGTTTGGAAAGGTCTCGACTGGCTTTGCCGTACCCTCTGCATCCGTGACCCAGACGGGACGGGAGCTTCTCCCCGCGGTTGGCTTCCGAACTCTTGTTGGACTTCTTCGTCGAAATCTTCCCTCCGCTGGATCCTATCTTCACTTGCCAGCAAACCCTTGAGGCGAGCATTATCTCTGCGTACCTCTGCGACCTCGTCCCTTAGACCCAGGATGGCCTCGTGGGCCATCTCTTCCTTTCTGTTTGCTTCCGCCAGGGCGGCAAGCATCTGATCCAGCTTCTGCCCCAGATCTGGTCGTTCTTCTCGGGAGCTTCCTTCGGCATCGGGACGTGTGCTCCTGGTTGTCATTCTTGAGGGTGCCATCAGACGTTGTATGGTTTTATTGTTCGGGGAGAGCGTGGTTGCGAGTTTTTTACTCTCTTTTCCACGCTCAACTCGTCCCACAGACGGCTCCAAACTGTTGGAGCGGTTTCTCACCAGCCGTCCACGTGTCTCGAACTGCTGACGCTGTATTCTCCAACTGTCCACGTGTCCTTGCTATCTCAAAGCTCTCTGAACTCCAGGCAAAATCGGAGAGACGGGGGTGGCTACCTGCAAAGACTCTCCGATGCTTAAGTCAGTAGTTTATCTTTGTGTTGGGTAGCAAGGAAAATATTTCAGTATGAATATCTATCTGTTTTTTGTTCACAGACTTTTTTATGTATATATCAGTTTTTAAGCGTACATGCCCCTCTTGGGAACGCATGACTTTTTTATATGTAGTCCTGAGATAGTGAACCGCATAGTTCTCCATCTCAGGAATGAGTACCTTTTACCTCAAGATCTTTTTCAACGGTCACGGGCCGAGATTTCTGTCATCTCTTCTGTGCTACCATGGCCTGATTTTCCCCGCCTCCTACGGCTTCAATCTGTCAGGAGTAAGATTTGGGTAAATCGCCGTTCTGTTAGGGCGGCTTGTCCCTGGCACACACACCTACCTAGGATCGCATTAAATGCTCTGTCTGGGTCTGGAACCGTGGGTTGCTTTCCATTATATTGTCTGATGACCCTTGGGGCTTCTGACCCTTCCGACTGTTGAGGTAAGGGCTCTTGTTCCCAGATGGCAGACTCTTGGGGCTTCCAACCCCCAGCTGTCGAGGTTGGGGTCAGAATGGGCCAAACCGTCTGGGGTCAGTGATGGACTCGGCCCTAAACTCGGACGGCCCAATGGCCGATTGTGAGATCACGTGCAATCCGCGTAGTCTTCCTCGTGGCATAAGGTTCGGGAACGGGTCCCACAATTAGTATATTAAAGCTTATTATAAATATATTAATGATATTTATTAATTAAATATTTTTAATTCATATAATATGTTAGTATTAAAAATTTAATAAAAACTTTGATACAATTATCATTATCCAAAAAAAATTATTTTTTCTAAGTCTATTTTTCTCAGGGTAGGGTTATACTTAATAGCCTCGGACGCCACAAGGCAAAACAAACACAAACTATTCCATTCCACTTTTCAATTTGGAAAAGCATCCGAGACAACTCAACCTTTAGCAACCAATTCTACTCGGCCACGTGCTAGTGCTCCATTTCATGGGACATACCCGTATTTTATTTTTTTTTTTCTGAGAGAAAGGGACATACCTATGTTACGTATGTGGGTATTTACAAAGTAAAACGAAAATTTGAATTAATAACGAAATGTCGTTTATATTCTTAAAACGACAGGAAAATAAGTACAGCAAAATGTATGTTTCTTTTTTTGTTTCATTTCCTTTTTTTTTTTTGAAGGGTTTGTTTCCTTTTTCAGCACTAAATGACAAATTCTAAAGAACTGATACATCAAAACTGAAAATGGTTTTTGTCATAGTCGTTTAATGGTGTTGATGAAAAATAACGGTCGAGGAACCCTAGATTGGAGCCAAAATGGCCCACGTCCATAGTGAGTTTTACCCTGTACGAGAGATTACGAAATGAGAATAGAGAGAGTAGCTAATTTTAGCTCTTTGTGACTAGGAATCCAGGAGAGTCTTAGTCTAATACAATTGTAAATAATAAAATCAGATAATTAAATGTTAATTATAGAGAAAATTTAATTATTTTATAATTATCAAAAGAGAATTAGAATATTTCTGACTTGAGTAGAATTTTTCCTATTAGTCTTTATCTAAATAATTATGGATTTGTCTGATTTTTAGAAGAATCCATGCATTCTCCTCTTTGATCACTACAATTCCTTGATATAAATCGGAAGGGATCTCTTCTTGTTTATTTCGAATATAATCTAATTATTGAGTTTTAAATTTTACACACATATCTAGGAAATAAAGATTTATCTATAAATCTAATTTGTAACTTATAAAAATAATACTGACGGTAAAAAACTATATTTTTCTTCCTTATCTTTGAAACTGAAAAATAAAAATAGAGACAATAAATTAATGTATAATTCAAAATAAATTATTGGCATGTACATTCAATAGTACACGTACCTTTAGTTTCTTTTTGTAATCTCCACAGTTAAACTTATATTTTGTAAGTTAATCAAAGGTTCATGATCATCATAGGAAAATTTTTAGTTTTTATTTTTTAGTATACCTCGATGCTAAGCAATATCTCCATAAAGAAATAATAAAGAAGCAATATCTTCATAAAGAAATAATAAAGGATATTGTAATAGATCATAACAACCAAAATAATATTCAATTCTATAACTAAATTCAGAATGTAAATGCACAATTATATCAAGATTTTCATATTCTGTCGAGGAATCGTCGTCTAACAATAACAATATTGCAGTTACTTGTGAGACTAAAGGTTAATTATATACTCTTGGATCTAACTAAGGATTAGATTTAATACAGATTTTATAATTTTCTAAATTTGGTATACCTTTAAGATGATGAAAAAATGAACAATAAGGATTAACTTGTAAGATTTTAATTAATACGCGTACTATATCTGCATTAAGCATAGGATAATTGTTTAATCAATAAACTATTTCATGTTCTATATTATAGAAGTAAATGTATATATTAAATGGTCGATTATCTGATGAAAGCAACTCATTTATATAATGATAAACTTGTCTTACACACGAAATATATATGTACCTTTTTCATTTTTACATAAAGTTTTATCATATTTAATACCCAATGATATACAACCAAAATTATTATTATAAGTTTGAATGTATTTTTGAAATTCTAAACTATCGTCTGATGTGGAAATACATAAATCACATAATTTCTTCCGAGCATCATTAATGGTTAGAGATATCTCTCTATCCGAACAACAAAATTTTTTTTGTTTCATGATAAAATTTTTTAGCATTACAATATTCACATATCGTTGGTAATTTTAGTTTATCAGGTTCTTCAACTATATCTTCTAATATTTGAATATTTTTCCGTTTAATGCTTCCAATGTCTGCAAAGATATATGGCAGTTATAAGAAACATAAAAAAAATTATGTTTTCTCAATATGAGTCAAAAGGAACATATAATTGATACTTGATTATAAATCTTAATAATGAGTATGATTCATGTTAGATAATTAAATTAACAACTTTCATATCTGTTCTCTTTCTATCAATAAGAGTTTTTCGCATATCTTGTCTCTATTTTGAAGTCTTATCTGCATTATAAAAAATACAATATTTGTAATATGAATTTTTTTTCACTTTTTTAAAAAAAAAATATGAAAACCAGAAAAAACATGAAAATACAACTAATAGAAAAAAAATAAATAATTTTATCTTACCTCTTTCGTAAATATTATGAAACTCAATAAGATCAACATTATAAGTTATTCTAATACTCAGCGTATACAATTAATATGATCAAATGCAGAGTCAAGGAGTTGTATTTTTCCTGGTGCAGCGACAGTGACGGCATTGTTAGTATTAAAAATATGAGTGAAGATAAAAATAATTACATATTTTTGAGTAGCAATGATGATAATGGAAATAAAAATAAGAATAATGGAATCGATGGTAATGTATTTATTGAGAAAGAAAATAGTTTATCACAATCATATAAAAAAAGAAGTTAGAATAAATGAAAGAAAAGAGATAGAGAAAAAAAAGGTCAAAGAGAACTATATCAACAGAGAATACAAAATATGGATGAAGAACAAAAGGAACAAATGTGAAAGAAATGGCGAAAATATGCTGCAAAAAGAAAACTTTTCTGATTCTTTTTTTGGGAGGAAAAAATAGGCATATAAATATTAAAGAAATTCTATGAAATTGTAAATATAGAAGATCGAAGTAAAAAAACAAATAGATAAACTAAAACCAAATAATATAAGAAGTCGAGGAAGAGAAATTTACGAGTTAGACGATCAACGTTCGCATGTTTCAAACTGGCAAGGGTAATAGAGCCTAAAAGTCATTCCTAAATTCTCCTTTAAAAAAAAAAAGCAGAGTCTGGAAAACATAAAAATAAAAGTTAGACCAGAACATGTTAAAAAAAGAAACAAAAAAATAGATCAAGTCATGTATAAATAATAAGTCCGTGACTGTTTCTTCTTTAGTATTAATTAAATAAATAAATAAAATTGTATCCTAGGATAAATCTGAAGTACGTGTTAAAAAAGAAACAAGAAACATGTATATTTTGTTATAACCATATAGATGAAGTATACACGTTCACTTATATTTTCTTCGCCAAAACGTGTCCTTATCTTGAAAAAAAGAAATAAATAAAAAAAAAGAAAAATTAAGTACACACTTGGAGGATATCTTGTTAACTGAGATATCCATGTTGACGGAGGTTTTATCAATAATAAATTTAGAAAAAATTTAGAGATGTGGCTTGTGCAAATTGAGTTAATAATCAAAGCAAATAAAGAGAGATGATTTTATAGTGATTCAGCCCCGAAAAAGATGAGCCTACGTCCACTGTTTTTTCACTATTTTATGGAGAATTACAAGCACTCAAGATTATAATGTCACGTCTGGAAATTGGAAAAACTAAAAAGTAATTGGAATACTCAAAACTTGATCCCTCTTCGGAATATTGAGTCCCCTTTATATAGGTAAAGATAACCCTATGTTCCTATGATCCTAATTGTATAAAGGGGTAACTATACAATCGGGTAACATAGATTAAGTAACAATATAATTGGATAACCATTCAAAACGGATAACTAGTTGATCATAAATAGGAGACTTCTGTTTCCCTTTCCTTGTAGGTTTCCTGTTTGACAT
>JXTB01000302.1:376925-387822 GCA_002914805.1 Parasponia andersonii
CTATGAAAAGAATTTCTAGGGTCTGATACCCTATTTTATTCCCAATGAACTGCTCGAACATTTACTGATGAACTGCTTGAACATTTACTGATGAACTGCTCGAACATTTTTACGAATCCATAGACCATTTAGGAATGAGCTTGCTTGCTTAGTACAATCTTAGGATGAATACCCAAAGTGCTAGTATAGTGAAAATCTTCGGTCTGAATCCCTGCGTATTTCTTTTCAGATTTCTAGTAGTGAGGAATTTAGAGAAGGAAATGCTTTTTCTAGAGAATCTAACTCGAGTGTTAGCTCCATTAATCTCGAAGATTATCTCGAACCGGAACCCGAGATAGAAATAACAGGGGCTAGACAGAGTAGTCCTCGAATAGGCGATCTCCCCCAGGATCAGTGGCCCAGACACATAAGGGATGCCCCTGCATTTTCATTTGGCTACCAATATATAGAAGGGAACTGATCATGTACCAATGTTCGGACGAGCTGCACATCGAACAAACTCAGAAAAATTGCGAGCAGCTATAAGATCGCCATCACCCTTCATCTACCAATGGAATTTAACCGACCACACACTCCCCCACATGGACTCGCTTCCTTTTCTGAGGCAGTCCTCAAGTGCGGCATGCATCTCCCACTCCATCTGTATATTAAATCAATCATTGATTACTATGGGGTCATCCATTTTCAATTGACCCCTAATACCTATAGATATATGGTAGGTTTGTATATACTATACCATAAACTAGGTTTAGAAACCCCTTCACCTGAAGAATTTGCTTGGTTCTACCAAGTAAAATCAAATCTGTCAGATCTCGGCTTCTTCTATGCGAGCAAATGGTCGAATCAAGTAATAAAAACGATCTACGGGGTTCACAACAACATAGGAAAATGGAAAAATCCATTTTTCCATTTTGACTATGCAACTAACGGCTTCTTTCAGAATCCCGATAGGTAGTCTTCCAATTTATTGCCTTGTTTCTATATTTATTCTTATACTGATCGCATTCCAATGTCATCGCAGATAATAGGGATCGACCCGGACTCTCTAGGGAACAGCTCGCAAGAGTTTATAAGATCAACGACCTTCCAATTGAAGAATTTAATTGGAAGGTACTAGGCACTACGAATAACCTGGTCGCTTGTGGTCTGATTCCGAAGGGTGCCGCATTCCCAGACCCCCCAGTTCTCTCGTCCAGGCCATCGAGCTCGAAGAAGAAGCCAAGGAAGAGGACGGACTTGGGTGCCTCATCTTCTAGGATTAGAAAATGAAAGGCACTGGCCACACCTCCACGCTCAGAGCCTTCATCTCCAGAGACAGTATCACCACCAGCTCCTCAACCATCTCCACAAGAAGAAGGTAATAACATGCTCATTCTAATTATCCTTATACTATATTTCCTCGCTCACTAACATGTTCTGTACAGAGATGTTCATTGGTAGCGGTCGGCGAGCACCTCCTTTAACTCTCGGGTCCATGGTGAAAACCAAGACACCCGAGAGTACCCCGCCATCGAAAGGGAAGGAGAAGGTTGACTGCTCAAAGAAGAGACAAGTTGCCTTTGAGGACGTCCCAGTGAGCTCGCCCCCTCCACAACCATCTCAGCCAGCGAGTACTCCTGAACCCCCTACCGAGGCTGCCACTTCTTCAGAACCGACCTTGGCAGATAAAGGCGACGAGCTCTTCGCACTCCTTAATCAATTACCAGAGAAAGCTGGTATGAGCGCAGCCTTTATCGACCGCTTCACATCTGAAGAAGGTTGGGAGCGAATGAAGCGACGTTCTGCCAAGGTCGCTTTCGGATCTGCGATGAGGATGCTGGCCAATGTAAGCTTCTCAATCTTCTCTTTGTGAATACTCTTTTGGTGTTAACTTGGAGATTTACATATATATATATATATATATATTTTTTTTTTAGACTACGGCTGCTGCTGTCCTGATGCACGATCCAGTTCTCGAATGCTTAGAGAAAGCTGAGAAAGTTGATGAGATAACTCAAGCATTCGAGAACTCGGAAAAGGCTCGGGAGGAGGAGAGAACGGCTTTCAAATTGGAAAAGCAGCAGATGATCGAGGACCTGTCCAAGGAGAAACTCGCCAAGGAGAATCTAGAGGAGAAAGTCAAAGGGCTCGAGAAGGTCATTTCTGAGCATCCGGAGCGTATGAGGGAAGCGACCACCGAGGCGGTTCACAAAGCTATCGAGGAGTTCAAGGCGACCGAAGTCAAAGAACTCGAGGATAAAGCTAGTGATATCGCCTCGTCAACTATCATCTTCAACATTTTCTGCGAGCATCTGGATTTTGACTTCTCCATTCTTGGTGAGGATGTGGTCGAACTTGTGTAGAGCTGGAAAGAGGATACGACCAAGGCTGGGGATGACGGCGCGAGCCCTTCCACATGAATTGTGTTTTCTTTTTCTTAGAACGATGCAGGCTTTGTCCCCCTTCTTTTTTGTTTATGTATGGATGACTTTTTTTTAATAAATATCATTTTTCCTTATATGCTCCTGCAAAATAATGAAAAGAAACAACAGTAATTTTAACTAAGTAGTCAATCACAAGTGATCGATCAGTACGCTTTTAGCGATTTAAATCCGACTAACTTAAAACAAGTTTTAAGCATTAGGATAGGTTAGGTCGCTTAAGAAAACAGTTAATACGAGTGATGCAAACTCTAACTGTATTTCAAAAGTTCCATGTCAAAATAAAACATAGTAATATATCACTTCGAACAACGAACGTTTTGCTTAGTTACTTTTCTATTCGAGGAGGGAAATTGCGTAATACGACATGCTGAGGCATGAAGCGAGGAGAAAATCCTAGGATTTTAAGGAGATTCAGACACGTCGATGAAGTGAGATTTAGACATTTAGACACTTCGACGATCTAAAACTCTGTCTCCTCTAAATGGACGTTTGCATAGTCCCTTAGGAAACAAGTAGGAGATAACTCTGATCCCATTGCCCCCGGAGTTTTATGGTGTCCGAAAACTACCATAAAACTATAAATGAAGAATAGCCGAAGTAATAACCGAGTTGAAGTAATAGCCGAAGAAGTATTATTGAATATTAATGAAGAAGATACAATAGGTTGTTGAAGATATCATGAAGATTTATTGATAATAACGACGAAGCTGTTCAGCATTCCAGGCATGCTCGACCTTTTGTCCACCGATGCGAGCTAAGTTATATGTTCCAGGTCGAATGACATTATCAATAACATAAGGTCCTTCCCAAGAAGGCCCAAATACACTAGCACCATGCTCTCTATTATTAGGTAGAACTCGTCGAAGGACAAGATCTCCAACTTCAAAATTTCTACCCTTAACTTTGGAATTATAATATCGAGCAGTGCGCCATTGGTATGATGCAATTCGGAGCTGAGATTGTTCGCGCCGCTATTCTAAAAGATCGAGTTCAACTCTCAGCAATACATCATTCTGTTTTTGCTCATAAATAGATCGCCGCAGGGAGCCCGCACCAATTTCAACAGGAATCATCGCTTCATATCCATAAGCCAAGGAGAATGGACTCTCTCCTGTAGTAGTTCGTTGTGTGGTGCGATAAGCCCATAATACTCTGGAAGTACTTCTGGCCAAGCTCCTTTATGCTCCTCCAGCTTTGTCTTTATATTCTGCTTGAGTATTTTGTTTATCGCTTCGACCTGCCCATTGGCTTGTGGATGAACAACAACGGAGAAGCTCTTTTTGATGCCCAAGTTATTGCAGAAGTCACGGAACTCGTCACAGTCGAATTGCTTTCCATTATCAGAAATTATGGTATGTGGTATACCATATCGACAGATTATAGATTTGTAAACAAAATCTATCATCTTCTTCGCGGAGATGGTGCTCAAGACTTCGGCTTCCGTCCATTTTGTAAAGTAATCGACTGCGACCACCGCATACTTCAAACCACCTCGCGCTAATGGAAGCATCCCGATAGTATCAATTCCCCACACAGCAAATGGCCATGGACTAGTCATTGAAGTTAAAGGAACATGTGGTTTTCTAGGAATGGTCACAAACCGTTGACATTTATCACATTTCCTAGCAAATTCCAATGTATCCTTCTTCATAGTTGGCCAAAAGTACCCTTGTCGAAGAATCTTATTTGCGAGTGCTTGCCCCCCAGAATGATTTCCACATATTCCTTCGTGAATTTCCCTCGTAATATAGCGTGTCCTTTTATCATTCACGCACAATAATAATGGCGAGCTGAAACTCCTCCGATAAAGTTGTTCATCCTGGATGATATTGTGAGCCGCTTTCATGCGAAGTTGCCTTACATCATCTTTATTTTCAGAGAGATCGCCGTTTTGTATATATCGCATTATGGGGTCCATCCACGATGGTTCCTCATCAACTGGCATAATTACTTGGGGTTCGACCTCGATGCTCGGTGAGATAAGAAATTCAACAGGAACTACTTTCAATAATTCTGCATCCTTCGTCGAAGCGAGCTTAGCGAGTGCATCTGCCCGGGTGTTTTTAATACGAGGAAGAAGCTGTATGTCATAAGTGTCAAACGTTAAGAACAACTGCTGCACCTTCTTCAAATAGGCCATCATTCTTTCTCCTCTCGCTTGATAATCACCCTTAACCTGACAGACGACCAGCTGAGAGTTGCTATACACCTCGATTACTTCGACCTTCATTTCCTGTGCGAGCTTTAGCCCAGCTATTAGTGCTTCTAATTCGGCCTCATTATTCGACGCTGGGAATTTGAAGCGAAGCGCATAATGAATATTGTGCCCTTCAGGACTGAATAAAACTATGCCCGCACCTGCTCCATTCTCATTCGATGACCCGTCAACATAAAGCTTCCACAACTTTGATGTTTCTGAGGTAGGTTTCTCGAGTACTCCCGTGGGAAGATTGACGTCGTATGTAAATTCAGCGATAAAATCTGCAAGGGCTTGACCCTTTATAGCAGTGCGAGGTTGAAAATTGATGTCAAATTGACTCAATTCAACTGCCCACTTAAGTAGCCGTCCTGACGTCTCAGGTTTCTGTAAGACCTGTTTCAGCGGGAAATTCGTGAAAACTCGGATGGAGTGAGCATAGAAGTAAGGTCGAAGCATTCTTGATGCAATCATGAGTGCCAGTGCCAATTTTTCCGTCTCGGGATATCTGGTTTCAGCATCAAGTAATCTTTTACTCATATAATACACAGGTCGCTGAATATTTGTCTCCTCGCGAATTAATGCAGTACTCATCGCATACTTAGAAACAGCGAGAAATAGGCATAATTCTTCTCCCGGATTTGGTTTCGACAAGAGTGGAGGGGAACCCAAGTGTTTTTTCAATTCTTGGAACGCCTGCTCGCATTTCTCCGTCCACTCGAACCTTTTTGATCCCTTCAACACCTCAAAGAAAGGTTGGCATTTATCGGTTGATCTGGATACAAACTGACTTAGAGCAGCTACTCTTCCTGCTAGGCTTTGCACATCTCTGGGTTTACGAGAAGATTGCATATCAATCAACGCTTGTATCTTTAGAGGATTTGCTTCGATCCCTCGCTGGTTGACCATAAAACCCAGAAATTTTCCAGATCCTACTCCGAATGCACACTTCTGGGGATTTAGCTTCATCTGGTATCTCCGGAGGATTTTGAACATCTCATCAAGGTGCTTGATGTGATCTTCAGCATTCTCCGACTTGACTAGCATATCATCGACGTATACCTCCATTGTCTTGCCAATTTGTTTTGCAAACATCATATTGACAAGATGTTGGTAGGTCGCTCCCGCATTGATAAGTCCGAAGGGCATCTTTTTATAGCAGTATAACCCTTGATCAGTGATGAACGAGGTGTGTTCTTCATCCAGCTCGTACATAGGGATTTGGTTGTATCCTGAATACGCATCCATGAAGCTTAAAAGTTCATGCCCCGACGTCGCATCTACAAGCTGATCAATTCTCGGAAGAGGGAAGCTGTCTTTAGGACACGCCTTGTTGAGATCGGTGAAATCAATACGGGTCCTCCACTTCCTATTAGGGTTTTTCACCAAGACCGGATTTGCAAGCCAGTCAGGGTAAAAAGACTCTCTTATGAACCCAATTTCGAGCAATTTCTCCACCTCTTTTTTTAACGCGACGTAGCGTTCTAGATTCATGGCCCTTCTCTTTTGTCGTACAGGCTTTTTTGACGGATCTATGTTAAGACAGTGGGATATGATCCTTGAATCAATCCCTACCATATCCGAATGCTGCCATGCAAAGACATCCAAATTAGACTTCAGAAAAGCGATCAATGAAGCTCGCACAAGTCCTTGAACCTCCGTTCCAATCTTCAAAGTCCTAGAAGACAGATCAAATGATAAATCTTCCAGGTCTTCAACGGGTCCAGTTTTGACTTTGTCAATTTCTCGAGGATCGAAGTCTTCACTGGTTGTTTCGATTGACGCTTTCACTGACGATTCGACTGACGCTTTATTTGACGATCCGACTGGAGCTTTGCTCGCTGCCTCAGCTAACGTTTTGTCCGCTGCCACGATTGACGCTTTGTCCGCTGCCACGACTGACGCTTCATCCGCTGCCACGACTGACGCTTCGATCGCTTCTTCTGGTAGGTGAACCATCATTGTGCGGGACGTCGCATCATTTGCTGCGAGTTTTAGCGAGTCGTTATAACATGTCCTCGCATCATATTAATTTCCTCGCACCTCGCCTACCCCATGTTGGGTCGGGAACTTCATTGTTAGATGGTAGATCGAGATGACATCTCGAAATTCCCTTAATGTCGGTCTTCCTATCACAACATTGAAGGCAGATGGGCAATCTACCACCAAAAACTGGGTCATTATCGATGAAACCCTTGGAAAAGTCTCAACGCTAACCATCAGTTCAATCATGCCCATAGGCATCAGGTTGTCACTAGTAAAACCATAGAGTGGAGTGGCGGCAGGCTTCAGGTCGCTCTCATTCAACCCCATCTTTTTGAAGGCATCGAAGTATAGGATGTCCACAACACTTCCGTTGTCGACTAATACTCGCCACAACTGTGTGCTTCCACAGCTAATTTTTACGACCAGCGCGTCATTATGCGGATAATGGACTTCGCTTACATCTTGCTCTGTAAAAGTAATATCCATTTCTGGTACTCGTTGAAGCTTGCGTGGTCGCTGATCAAGATGCATGACGTTGGTTAACGGCTGCTGTCGAGCTTCTCGTGCATATCTATCCTGTGCTCGCTTGGAATCTCCTCTAACATGTGGTCCTCCAAAAATAGTCCGCACCTCACGCTGAATTTCTGGAGGTCGCTGTTGGTCTTCTTCTCGCCTTTCGTTGCTCTGCCTGGTGTACTGCCGCAATCGTCCCTCTCTAATCAGCCTTTCAATTTCATCTTTCAGAGCAAAGCAATTATTAGTATCATGCTCAATATCATTGTGATATCGGCAAAACTTGTTGGGGTCGCGCTTTGCCCTGTCCCGCTTCATTGGTTCTGGTTGTCGGAATCGCTCCTTCTGGTTTGTGACCGCATAGATATGATCTATGGGCGCGTTTAATTCAGTGTGATTATTAAACCTCATGGGAGCTTTTGAAATCTCCTGCCTTTTAGGTCTAGGCTGATTCTCATTTATCTGTTCATTATTCCTCTTGTTTTTCTTATTGCCGCTGTTGTTGGTAATGACCGCATCTTTAGCCGCATCTGTCCTTCCTCCTTTTTTAGTTTTTTGAAGATTCTCACGTGAAGATTCTAACCTTAGATATCGACCAACTCTTTGGTAGAAATCTTCGAGAGTTCTATACTCTCGCTCAAGCAATTCCTCCCAGAGTTTTATTTCTGGTCGCACCCCAGCCATCATAAGAGTAAGGACTCCTCCTTCAGGTGGGTTGTTGACCTTCGCTAGCTCTGAAGTGAATCGATTGAGATAAGACCGTAGAGTCTTCTTTGGACCTTGCCAGATTGCGGACAAACTAACAAGCAGAACAGTGAAATTCTTTGCGGCCTGAAACTGTCTTAAGAACGCCGTCTGTAATTGTTGCCAGGACGAAATTGAACCGGATTTAAGTCCTCGAAATCACTTCTTCGCTGCTCTTGAGAGTGTTACAGTGAAACATCTACAGCGTGTATGATCACTAACCCGATAAAGTTCCATCAAGTCACTGAAGTGATCCATATAGTCCTGTGGATCAGTCTTCCTATCAAAAGTGTTAATGGTGGGAAGTCTGAATCCAGTGGGAAGGGCTGCAGCTCGAACCTCCTCACTGAATGGCGACTGACGATACCCATCAGCGAGCTTATCATCCCAGCCAGTAAGTGCGTCTAATGCGACTTTAAATTGTGAACATCGACGTTCAGAGGGAAAGCATCATTCCTTGCTGGCGGTAAAAGCGACCTTCGTTCGTTATCCTGTTTCATGGTGGGTTGGTCAGGTAGAGTCTTCTGCGACCTGTGAGTGGAATCCAGTGAAATAGTGCGACAAGACCGACTTTGGTCGTTGTGATGCGATACAGATCGATCATGACCACGTTGTTGCTCCAAATACTGTCTTAAGTCTACAGGATCTTGTCTTGACTCCCTGCTGATTCTTTCGAAGACGCTTCTCGATGGTCGTCCTTGTTCGCCGCTCAAGCGATCCTAGCTATTAGTAGATTTACGAGAAGGTTGTATACGATCACGGTTCGTACTTGAACTCTCCGTACCAGATTCCAGAGGCAAGTTTGTGACCTTGCCTTTCCCCTTGGAGGTGCGATCTTTATGACGCTCTTGCTGAGTTCTTAGCTGGCCGCGTCTTCTCGTCTCTAGTATCTATATTCCTTTCTCAGGTAATTGAGCAGGACGTTCTTTGGGACGTTCGTGTTGTGGTAGGGTCACCATCTGCCCTTCAGCAAGTCGTCGCAGGGTGTCATTGATCTGGTTAGTGACTTGCTGAAGGTTCACGAGTGTTTCCTCCATACGATCATGTCTCTAGGAAAGGTTCTCTGTTACCGTCATAGTAGGCTGATCCGGAGCAGGGGCTGCCTGTGTAGCAGCAGTACTTTGAGATTGGTTTTGGCTAGTTCCGGTGACTCTGGTAGTGTTTCTAGTGTTTGCCATTATTGAAAAAGTGGAATTTGACAATTTTTTCTGCTGGAATAGCCCTCCTTCTAGCGCCAATTGTTGATGGAGGTTTTATCAACAATAAATTTAGAAAAAATTTAGAGATGTGGCTTGTGCAAATTGAGTTAATAATCAAAGCAAATAAAGAGAGAGGATTTTATAGTGGTTCAGCCCCGAAAAAGATGAGCCTACGTCCACTGTTTTTTCACTATTTTATAGAGAATTACAAGCACTCAAGGTTACAATGTCACGTCTGGAAATTGGAAAAACTGAAAAGCAATTGGAATACTGAAAACTTGATCCCTCTTCGGAACATTGAGTCCTCTTTATATAGGTAAAGGTAACCCTATGTCCCTATAATCCTAATTATATAAACGGGTAACTATACAATCGGGTAACATAGATTAAGTAACAACATAATTGGATAACCATTCAAAACGGATAACTAGTTGATCATAAATAGGAGACTTCTGTTTCCCTTTCCTTGTAGGTTTCCTGTTTGACATAACATATACTTGTTTCCTTTTTTCTTTCGGAATGGGTCGCCCACCACCTATACAGAAAGAGACGCACATACTTATGCAAAAAGAGACTATACGGAGAAGGTCACATATAACCTATGGAATAGGTCGCATATAACCATCACGGAAGAGGTCGTATATAACCTATGGAAGAGGTCGCACATAACCATCGCGGAGGAGGTCGAACTTAACCCTTGTGCGACCTTTAAGATTTTAGACCGCACAACACTATATATATATATATATATATATATATATATACATATATACACTATAGTATAATGTCTAATAATGACAAATAGAAGCTACAAAACTGTGACAATGACAAATATTGTGACGGCATAGTTCCCGAGTTTCCTTCTACCATCACTCCTTCGAACCCCTTATTTATCCATTACCTTTTCTATAATATCTAGTGTAAAACACGTGGTTAAACTAAGCACTTTGCTTCTCTGAGGTTTTACAAAAACACGACTTTCTATACACAATATTTAAAAAATATGGTATAAGAAAAAAAGTTGGAAAAATACGGACATTTGAAGAAAAGTTCATGAAAATACGGTATTGAAAACAACATATACGACCTGACACATATCTTATACATGCTTGCAGCGCGTCATCAGAAACCTCTCTCTCTCTCTCTCTCTCTCTCTCTCTCTCTCTTTCAGTTTTTAAGCTTTTTTTTGTCATTTTCTTCTGGCTTTTTCCTTTTACTTTTTTTTTTTTCCTACTTTATTTGTTTATTTGTATGACTATTATTGAATTTTAACAACCATAAAAAAAAGAAATTAATCCCACTCTTTCACATTCTTTTCATAAATTTTTATATGATATATGTAGCATTTTTAAATTTAATTAACAAACGTTTTTCTAACGAGAGATACTAACTGTCACGACCCAAAACCCGGGCTAGTGGCAAAAGGAGAATTTCACTTGGTGGGAAATTCCTTAATTTATTTGAAAAGTGTCAAAGTTTTAGTTTTTATAAAATCAGTCCATTTAAATAAAAACATTTGGAATTCCATCCCGTGAACCACTCCCACAGTTCGTATACACCACTAAACCTAGATTGAATGATCACCTAAAAACATGAAATTAATTTTAAAACCCATCATCATCATCATCCACCACAGATATCCAATAACAGGAAGGCATGCATAAGTTTACAGACAATTTGAAAGCAGTAATCCTGGTTCTATGCTAACACAAAAATCCAAATAGTCCAAAGACTATGATCTCAAACTTCTAGCATTACCAAGAGGCGAACTGCAATCAGGATGGCTTCTTAGTCCTCTTGATCACCAGGATCGCACCGAGCACCACCTGAGGAGG